>JASDQU010012337.1:86884-99326 GCA_032191745.1 Picea mariana
GCCTGTCCTCCTGCAACTCGTCCCACCATAAGGCTGCATGTCCCTTCAGCTTCGTGACGACATGCCTTACCTTCTTGTCCTCTTCGATATCTTCATAATCGAAGTAGGTGTCGAGTGCTCAGATCCAATCCAGAAAATCCTCTGCATTTAGACTTCCCTCATAGACGAGAATGTCCATCTTCGTCTTCGAACTCATCCTCGAGATGGCTCTGATCAACCTCTCAGTTGATGCATATTCTGCCGCGACCTCTTCAGCATCATGTCCAGCCTCCTCTTCAATCTCGGGGTCACTGAACTCTGCTGCCCCAACACCACGTCTCTGGGTGGTCTCCATATCTTCAAGTCTGGCTTAGAGATCTCTCATTTCTCGCTCTATTTCAGCATTTCCTGTTGGCCTACCCCTTCTTCAGGCATCCCTGTCCTCACGATCAGGTGACTGCCTCTCTCTTCTTGGTAGCATGGTGAAATCTGCTTCTCTCTGCTACCTGAACAAAGAGAGCTCCACTTCTGGCTCTGATACCACTTGGTACAAATCATGAGTATCAAAGTGCTTTCCTTTCCTCTTTCTCTCCTCCTGCCTGAAATATACAGAAAAGACTTTTGGCTTTGATACCACTTGGTGAAACCTGCCCTCGATGGCACCGTCGCCTCACCAGGACCTTCAACAACGCGGCCCGAAGAGTTTACAACTCTTCTGACTCCCTCGGGAATCTTTTACCCATAGTTCTCTTCTCGACGATCTCCCCCCCTTCACTAGTTGGGAAATCGGGTTTCGCGGACTCGCGAACCTTGTGTGCACCTCCCGTGCACTATGAAACTCCGAATCATGATCCCCGATATCAACAGTCAACACCTCTATGTATTAGAGATTTCCCTATCGGGAAATCAACAGATGAAAGGTGGAAATTTTCTCACCTTTCAAAACCCCGAATTCCGATGTGCAATGCCACGTGTCGTCCTCCGCTCCATCTCCGTGGGACCCGTCGCAATTCAGGACTTCGCAGTTCCTCTGTGCTCCCTTCAACCTTGAAACTGCTGAAGTGACGAGTCCCGCCTCCCTGGGATCTTGTGCCACCTGTCCCTCCAATGATTGACGACTCTGACTAAATCAGGAAATCGTGACTCGCGGTTTCGACATGCATGCAACTCTTGCACTCGCCAAACCCGATATGCCGATATGAAATGGTAAACAGAATCCTCCGTACGCCTGCGGTTAATCCCCTCGCAGCTCCTCCACGATCTGACGGTCTGTGGGGTTTGAAAGATTTATTCCACAACTTCTGATCGTCGATTCTCTTCCTCTTGAAGAGTTCTCCACTTTACCACCTTCGCTCTATACGAACTTCACTGGGGCCTGCTCCCACCGAGAAGCAAAGGTGCTATCCCTCTTGAGCTTCTGCAACTCTGACTCCTTCAGAGCTCCCTTGAACATGCTCCCTGGGCTTGACCTCGACCTTCGCCAACCCTCTGCGATGCTGAAGAATTTCAGGTTCCATGCACTCGTAGTCACAACAACCCGACTTTTCCCTTCTCAGACTTGCTACTAGAAATTTAGTTCGACCTGCACTCACCTGCATGGCTCGAATAATCCAAATCAACTCCGGGTTGAATGAGAATGAGAGTTTAACTGTAGAGCCTCCTCAACGCACTCTATGCAGAGGAATTCAACTGCACTCTATGCAGGAATCTCCTGGCTCAAACAGAGAAACAATTGAAACTCATTCACTCATTCCCTCAGGTTTCGAACGTGATATGCAATCACATAAGTAGCATATAGAAGATAAGCATATAAAGAGGCAAGTATGCAACAAAATAATATCAACAACACATAGAACTCAAACACAGCCATGGAATTGAATCAAGAGCTTTCTTCTATTAATTCAATCTGTACATGGGGTTTCTTCACAAACTCTTTGCTCTGTTCTCTATTGCTCTCTATGCTAATGCTGAATAATCCTAATCAATTACACAAGGAGGGTGCCTATATTCGTTTTCCCTCCTGGAAATGAAACTGTCTAATCTACAGCTAACCCTATCTACCAGCATTAAAAACTGTTAAATGCCTTCTTATCTACATTACATTACAAGTGCGCTTCATATAAATTCATTCGTTAAAATGACGACGCAACAATCTTTTCAAAGAAATTCAAAAAGGTAATGCGCTGGTGCTGTCCAGCTATTCTTCTCTTTCCTCCACGCTGGCTCGCGTCATGACGTCGTAGATGCTCCTGCATCAGGTCCTCATAGAAAAGGGAGTGTCAGGTGCTATATCTCTTTGATATACATATGGGGTCCAACAATAATACTCAGCCCAATATCTCAGGGAACTAACTAAGGAGGCTTGACCATGCCCTTATCCATACTATCCGACTACCTAGGTAATAGAGAGTGATCTCCTCGAGTGTTTTTCTCGGTGTACTATATAAACACGATGGCCAAATGGTTTACTCGGTTGTTCTCAGGATTCTAGGGGGTCTCTTGATATACACCAGGTACATGGAGGCTCAAATCCATAGTAGTGTTTTCTAATGAAAAATCGTTTGAAAGGGGCCTTCTGATATACTCTAGGTACATGGAAGAACAACACTGTCCCCGAGTTGTAGCGTTGAAAAGTAAAGACAACTCCTACGTTTAGAGACACCATAATAAGTATATACCTAAAAATCCCTAAGACTCTCCCAATTTTATGTGATACTCCTTTTATCCCACTTTATTCCACTTTTTGAATCACCCCAATTGGATCTTCTAGTCAAAAGATATGAAAATTTCCAAAAAACAAAAATTCACCTTTTAAAACCCTGATTTGGAGACTGTTCTTCTAGCTGACATTTCTTCTACTGTAACTTTGCAATTTGGTCCCTTCTGAGTCTAAAATTTAGGCACGTGGTAGACTTATGTGCATTCTTTCCAACCCCATAGGTTAGACCAATATTGGATTCTCCAAGAGAATTTTATGACAACTTTCCCAAGATGTGCTGATTTTTTTCCCTTTCAGGAGAGTGAACTTGTATGGCTTGCCACATGTCACTGTATTCACTTCAGAACTTGAAATTTTCACTAGTAAAACTTTGGTAAATACCCTAACCAATGGAATAATTCTCACTCAATTTGGAGGTCTGTAGGTTTAGATATAATAGTTTTCCCAAGAACACTTGTTTTACACTGAAATATGAACCAGCCCAAAACCCTAATTTCCTCAGAGAATAAATTTCAAAGCACAGATAATAAAGGGATGAAATTTATACAAACTATACTTCACTATTCCTCCTTCATACTATAAAAATTTCAGAACTTGAAACCAAGCCAAAAAAAGTGGGAGTGAAAATTCCAAGAAGAGTTTCATACTAGTTTCAAAACTAGTCAAAAACCCTAACTTGAACATAATGTATTTCCAAACATATAATGAACCAAGATCTGAAATTTGGACCCACGTTATCTCTATATGTCTCCTATACACCATAGAAATTCCATATCTTGAAACCTTCCATAAAAAATTTGTAGTGAAAAATCCAAGAAGACTTGCTTTGAAGAAGCCAGTCCTGATGATTGTCTAGCTCTGATACCAAATGTTAAGAAGCAAATATCAAAATAGCATAAAAGCCTCAGAATAAGTAGTCAACTCCTTGAAAAAGAGATAAATTCAAATAATAATCCTCTTAAAGGGGGAAACCTCCTTATACATACTATGAATTCACAAATACAAGATGATTCCAGATGAAAAGGTCTCCTTGCAATATATAGGAGACTAGGAGGTACAATTACAACTAATGGACCCAAGATGACATAAATCAAATAAAAATACTAGTGTAATATGCCCCAATTAAGAGGTAATGTGCCATGATTTAGGGATTAACATACTCCATCTTCTCTATCTTCAAGTTCCTCAACCCACAATTTAAAATTTGAAATTAATAGATGATCTTGTGAGATATTGCGATAACTACTTGCCACCCAAATGGTAGTCAATCAAGTTAGAACAACTACCTACCTGGAGATTGAAGAGCTCATGATTCCTTGTCTTCGATATGATATCTCCATGATCTGCCTAGGTATCATGAGCACATACTCCTAAAGTTTTATATAGATAATTCAAGTCTTCTGGGAGATCACATTAAAAAATTCTACTTGGACATATAGTCAATGAATGTAGAACTTGAAGATGTGGTGTATAGGTTGTTCCATTAAAATTTCAAGAACAAAGTATCCACATGGTATTTTAATATACATGTAGGATCTATCAAAAGTTAGGATGACTTTGAAAAGGAATTCATCATTAAATTTGGTGACAAATGAACACCTCTTGCACTCTTGAAAGAATTAATGGCTATTAAAATGGATAAAAGGGAATGATTACAAAATTTTAATGAGTGGTTCACCACTATCCTTAATAAGTTTCTATAAAATTTTGTACTAGATCAAGAAGTGGTAGTTTAATATTGTACATTTTCTCTACATGCATCCAGTGCTATGTTTGTTAAAAGGGTTGGTAAGGCCACTTTAGATAAAAAAATAGAGAAGGATAATCTTAGCACTAGGAATCACCCTCAGATTGCAGAAAGGATAAGCCCAGTACCCATCATGTTATATGTAAATGTAAATGATTTTTGAAGTGATCAAATGTATAAGACTCAACATAATAATTTTCTAACTTAGAAATATGGGCTAGCATGCACAAGAGATTGAGGTCTTGATCAACTTCAGTCAGTGAGTGGGATTAAAGGTGAATATAAGGAAGAATTTAGTGAGGAAAATGTAGAGGTCTTCTATGGACATTAGGTCTTCAAGAAGCCTAAGGAAGAAAAACTCAAACACAAGATCTTCTTGAATTCAAAGTTTAGAGAACACTGAAGAACATCATAACAATACTATAATCAAACATTCATCATAATACAACTATAACAATCTCATGTGAATCATTCAATCATGAACATTTCAATATAAGAGGTAATAAGATGGAATAAGAGAAACTGAATTATATTAATCAAAAAGTCTCAAGTAAAGTACATAACCACATAACTAGTATGCTTCATCAAAGTATTGCAATAAGGGAGCCTAGCTCAACCATTTGAAACCACTAAAGAATTTAGAGTGTCTATTTATAACAAAAATGGAAGGCCCTAGCTAGAGGTGCGAGTTGGCCTTCCTCCCATAGGATTCCCTAAATCAGTTATTCAAACCAACAGCTGTGCTAACAACTATGCAACAAAAAAGGAAATATTTTGGCACCTAATCCAACAAACTCTTAACTGACATTGTCTTCATTGATGCACATCACTTTCCATGCCAAGTGTCCTACATAGGTTGTAAGTTGTCATCATGCTGCCACCTATGGTATTAGCCATTCTCCATATCATTAGCCACCCACAAGAGTAATCACTTAAAACCCTTGATTCCAAGTACTAGTTGGTAGCGTCATTCAGTAGCGTGTTCGGTAGTGAGTTTTTGTAGCACCTTCAAAAAATACTCTGCACATTTCGTAGCATAGTCTACAAAACAGGTCTGTAGAATTGGTAGCTCCAATTTTGTATATATCTGTGTATATGTTGGTAGCGCCATACTTCAATCACCTCTGTAGAATTGGTAGCGCCAGTCATCAAAATGGTCCTGCAGAATCCGTAGTGCCTGACATCAAAATAGATGTGGCAGAGCTACTGTAATATATCCCTATGAATTCAGTAGTGCCATCGTTACATCGCTTAACATATTTGGTATCACCTTGTGGAATTCGCAGCACCATCGCTACACCAGTGTTAGGATATTTGGTAGCATTGTAGGTAGAAAATTAGCAGGATATGCTAAATTAGATGATTTTGCAGTGCCATAGCACTACAGAATGTCTGTGCTCTTTTTGTATGAAGAGATTAATCTTTTGAAAACCAAAAAAACCTTCAGCTGATAGGTTAGGAGCCTGTAAATGCCTGTATAAGTGGAAAACATAATACATCCTTGATCACTTACTCTTTGCAAAAAGAGACCATTCTAAAAAATGGATCTTACATTCCCCCAATCATTTCATCAACCTGGAACTCCTTCTGGTGGAAGGAGGACTTACTTTTGGCACAACAACATGATTTCCTTTTGTAGTGACAGGATTCTTAACTGCATGTGTGCTTTTCTTCACTACTGGTTTCTCCTTTTCAATGGCAGCTTCAACCGACACATTCAAATTCCTCTGGGCAACTTCATCCTTGAAGTGTTGCAATTCTTCCTTGAGTTTTTTGTCCTGAGATTGAAAGTATTTGTTTTTCCTATATAGATTCTTGAGTTGTTTATGGAGGGGAAGAGCTCTTCTAGCTGCAAATATTGCCAAATCAAGAGAGTTGTTTTAATTATGCATGAGCTCCTTCATCTTAATCCTTTCAGATAAACCCTCTGATTTCAAGTGAGCAATCTCCTTCCTAGCCTCCCTGAGCCATGTAATCAATCTTTTGAAGGTGTGATTTCTAGGTGGAGTGCTAATGTTGATAATCTCAACAGGATTCTTCATGGCTTCACCTTCATATTTTTTCTATTCAGGGGCTCTGTCTACCATATTAATAGGCTTCTCAATGCATTTTCTATTATCCCTCTTTATCTTCAGAATAGAAACCTTTGGTAGGACTTGTGCTTCCACAACCCCTTTGAGAGTTGATGATTTTATGAAAGGTTTATTGACCTTTGTGCTAGTTGTTGAGGGAGATGAAGAGAAATGAAAATTTCTTCCTTTCTTGGTTGTGTCTTTAGTAGATGAAGGGACCTCTTCCAATTCTGGCGCAGGAGGAGGTGAGGAGTCTCTCTGTGGATATTGATATGCCTCCTTTTTTACTTCTTCAACTTCCTTAACAACCTCTTTGTATTGAGTGATGGATTTACTCTTCCTTTTCTTTCTTGTTCCCGCTGGAGCATCACTAGTAGGTGGAAAAGGACTTTTCATCTCTAACTGAGGAGTTGAAGTTGTGTCCAACTTCATGTGAGCATAAACAATGAATTTCTACCAAGGAATGTTCTTCTTCTTCAATTCTTCCATTACCAACATTATGATCAATCCAGAATGAAAGACACTAGTATCCACAGTATTGGATTTGTCTTGGACTCTGTAAGACATTTTCCCCATGATTCTCAACAAGTATACAGGGATATTCATCTCATATTTACCAGTAAAATGAACCAGAAGCATTATATGGTATTGGTATAACATATTAAACCTCCCCTCACATGTGAAGTATCTCTAGATAATCTTTAACATCTTGTCAAAACCTTCAATTAGATGAATTCTAGGAACCCCCTTAGACAAGTTGTCAGTCTGATAATATATGTTAAGGAAATCCTTGGAGAAGGAATAATTCAAAGTCATGGATTTAAACCATTTCTCAACTGTGTTAGGAATCCCTGTGGTTGCTGCAATAGAGGCTTCAGACACCTCAAACTCTAGATCTCCTACCTTAGTCTTAAGTCCATCAAAATGTGAGGAAAATTGCCTTGCTACCTCAAGATGTCCCCGCTGTATGTTTTGGTAGAAAGAGAGGCATCCCGCCCTTTGAAAAAAATCCCTAACCATTGGCTCTGCCTCAAATAAATGCATGTCCGAGGGTTCAATTCTGACCACAGTGCCTCCCTTGTGAGATTTCTTCTTCTGAGGTGTCTCCATGGGTCAAGATGAGAGGTCAAAGGCTATGGTGTAGTGAAGGCTAGGATAGAAAACGAAGGCAGACTTCAATGGGAGAATGACAATGAACAATGGCTGTGTTTTCCTAGGATTCCCTCTAACTCACACTGTTTTGATGGATTTTGGAAAGCAAGAGCTGTAATTTTCCCTCCCCTTACTGTGTACAGATATCAAACTAAATAATAACATTATGGTGAAAGAAACCACTGTAATAGTCCTTGAAAACTAGGTTAAACACTCCAATCTGAATAGTATAGGAAGAAGGGAAAATGTAGCGAAGTTTCATCAACGATTTTGGGTAGCGCAGTGCGCATAGAAGGAATAAACGTTTGCTTGGGCACTCAAAAATTAGGAGCAAGGTGAATGGGTATATTGATAACTAAAAACCAGGTGATAATGAATGCAGGTCTTTGTCAAATAAAAATGGATGGAGAGGGATGAAAGAGGGAGCGATTTTACAGACATAGTTGCTACCAAAACTCCAGACAACAACTATTACCCGAATTTTCTATGTAGAGGAGAGAAACCATGAAATACCTGGAGGAGTAGAAAACTTGGAGCTCTGTAACTGTTTAAGATTCACCATGACCATCTCAGCTTACAAATTCACCTCAACAACCAATCCCATAGTGCCACTTCCAACTGGTCAGAACTAGTAGTTTCAGGAACACCGAGTTTTGAAAAAATTCAAAACTTGAAACTGTTAGCAATACTCATTAAAACTGAATCTTCAAAAGCATATTTTAATGAACCATGGTGCTGAAAACTAGGTAGAAAATGACCTCAGCGTTATGATGATGAATCATGACAAAGAATGAAGGACAAGGAGTGCACCATGGAAACTCCTAGTGAGTTGGCACCACTCTTTTTCAAAAAGATGATTTGACCATTTTAATAGGACATAGGGACAACATGGCAAGGGAAAACATATTAGTGAAAAAGGTGACATGTCAAGTCATGTAGGTCATGGGCTGAGTCAAGCTTGGTGTCAAGTCATGAGGTGAGTTAAAACATAAGCCAAGAAAATTAACCTAGGCCAAAAATCTATGTGAGGGTTAAAAATGAGACAACATTCAAGCCTTCATTTATTCAAGGTAACCTAATTAAATCACACTTAAGAAAATAAAAAAAAATTAAAATCTAAAGGCTTAAAAAACTTAAAACTAAGGGATAAATACCCAAGGCAACTTAGTGTGATAACATTGTCTCCACAGGGGATGGAATTCTCCCTGTGGGCTTCCAAGAACAAATAGTTTCAATGCCTTATCCTAGGGCTACAGGGTCACTTATTCAATCAAAAATAAAACAAAAAAATTATATTTACTATGGCATGGAAAGCCACTCATGGCTTAAGAAAAATATTTTTTTAGAAAATGCCCATTGACAGGGCCACAAAAAACTTCAAAATCCTCCAAATTCTGCAACTTGTAAGTGTTATTTTAAAATACGTCAGAAATTTTGAAGGGATCAATCCACAAGCCCTGAAATTTACCATGCTTTGCTTTGTCTTGCTTGGGTGCATCCCACTTGAGCACTAGATTTCCCAGCTGGAAATCTTCTTTGCTTACCTTCTTGTCAAAGGATTGCTTGATCTTCTGTTGATAGTCCTATGCTTTATCCATTAGCTTCTCTCTAGTCTACTGCACTTCTACCAGATGTTGTATTCATCTAATCATATCATCAGGTTCTCCTTGGTAGTCTTGGAAGAATTTTTCTACAGGAAAAGAAAGATGAGAAGGAAAGATAGCCTCAACTCCATACACAAGCTGAAAAGGAGAGAAACCAAGAGATCTCTTTGTTGTCACTCTATCATCTCACAAAGCAAATTTAAGCTTTGAATCCCATGCTTTCTTGTTGTCTTCTAAAAGTGTTTTGATGATATTTATAAGTCTCTTGTTAGAGGAATCTGCTAGTCCATTCCCTTGGGGGTAGTAAGGAGTAGAATGAACCAATGTAATTCCATATTGTTCACAAAACTTGATCAATGGTTCATCCTTGAATGATGCAACATTATCAGTAACAATTATGTTCGGACAACCAAATATCGCCATAATATCCTCAAGAAACCCAATGATTACCTTGTGGGAGGCATTCCTTGTAGGGATGGCTTCTATCCACTTATTAAAGTAATCAGTGGCAGTCAAAATCCACCTATGCTAACTTATTGAAGAAGGATGAATTTCCCTAATAAAATCTAGGCCCCACTGCTAAAAAGGTCCCGAAGCTACCACAAGCTTCAATGGAAAAGGCTTCAACTGTTTCTTTCTAGAAATTTTTTGACACTTGACACCAGCTCTAATATTTGAAAAAACATCAATAAAGAGATTAGGCCAAAAATACCTAGATCTAAGAATTTTATAGGCTCTGGTTCTCCAGAAGTGATGGCCTCCACATAAACTATCATGAAATTCAGACATAATCTTTTGGGCCTCATGTGGGTCTAGGCATCTCAAAATAACTCCTAAAGGATCTTTCTAATACAATAATTGGTCAATAAGATAGTATTTGATTGATTTGAGCTTCAAATCTCTTACCTTATTCTTCTCCATACCATTAGGAGGCTGCAACCTCTTTAGAAAAAATATAATGTCCTTGTACCAAGTGCATTTTGCCAATGGAGGGATGACTTGAGAACCTTTATGAGACAATTCAGATTGCTGATTTTATGAGAAAATCTTGATGAAATTAACCCCCAGAGATTTGCAATTCGATTCAGCCAACAACCTAGCTAAACCTTCCCCTTTAACCAATTTGGTGGGATTTATTTCAAGATCAAATTCAAGGATTTTGGCAATCCATTTTCTCCTTCTTCCATCTATGTTAGGATGAATAAGAATCTCTTTCACCAAGGTTGAAGGGACATATGCAATGACTCTTGAATGCAACACATATACTCTGAAAGATTTGAGAGATTTAACCAAAACATAGGCCTTCTTTTCCATGATGTCATATTTTATTTCAGCGTCCCTTAATGCCCTGCTGAAAAAGGAAATGGATTTCTCTAACCCTTCAACATTCTTCTGCAATAAAACAACTACTACTGTGTCAAATGAAGCAAAAGAAAAAATCAGAAAATCCTTGGAGTAGTCGGGACTGATGAGCACAGGTGCTTCAGTCAAGGCCTTCTTTATTTTATCAAAATAATTTCGAGACTCAGTAATCCATTTGATTTCATTTCCTTTCCTCAACATGGCTGTAATATACTTTACCAACTCAACAAAATTTGAAACAAACCTTCTCAAAAAATTAATTTTCCCCAAGAAAGACTAAACTTCTTTCTTGAATCTAGGGAGATACAAAGTCTGGATAGATTCTAATCTGCTTGAATCAATCCTTATCCCTTCGGCTTATACAATGTGCCCAAATAATTTCCCCTCCTTCGTGGCAAACAATGACATTTTTGGATTTAAAGAGAGACTAAATTTTTTGCATTTCAAGAAGACCTTTTTCAAATGATGATAATGCTCTATATCAGATTGTGAGAACATTGTTATGTCATCCAAACAAATGACTACAAACTTGTCCTTCTCCCCAATAAAGGCAATATCCATGGCTCATTGAAAGGTCACCCCTACGTTTGTCAATCCAAAGGGCATTTTGACATACATGAATGTACCCCAAGGAGTAGTGAAGGTTGTCTTGTCTCTATCTTCAGACAATATAGAGATATGATTGTATCTAGAAAATCCATCAATCATAGACCTCCTAGATGCACCTGTCACCCTCTGTAATATGTGCTCCATCTTTGGTAAGGGGTAATTATCTTTCTTTGAGATTCTATTCAAATTTATGAAATCAACACAAAGTCTCATTTATCCATTCTTCTTTCTCATTGGGACCAAGTTGACCACCCATTCAAAATATCTCAAAGGAATGATAATCTTTGCATCCAAAATCTTTTTTACCTCTTTTTCCATAATATACAACAGCATAGGATTTATTTATCTTAGCTTCTACCTAAATGGCTTGGTCTCTTCCTTCAAATGGATCTTATGTTCTATGATGTTTGTGTCATATGTTCTAATATATTCATATGTCTAGGAAAACACATCAACAAACTCTTTTAACAGCTCAACATATTCAACCCTTTGTTCCCTTGACAAGCTGCTAAACAACTTGACATATTTTGGATCCTTCTTTGTACCTGTTATCCCCGATATCTAGGGATAACTAGGATATCATGTCTCGAGTCCCACATGGTCCTAGACATGGAGTACCAGAGCAGATTGACTTGAGCATGGCCCTTGAGGGCCCATCTTTTCCTCTTCCCAGCCAAACTTGTCCTGCCAGCAGTACCAGCCTCCATCACTACCAGCTTGGGCTTGCATCAGAAAAGGCTCTTATCATGGTATGTGTCACATTTGATCATTATAACCTTCTTATGTATGCATTGGATCTCTTTTATTTCAGATAACTGCTTGGATCTTACACTAATCTACTTGACCACTGTTGGGGTGATTGATTGGGTAGCATAGCGAGTTGGTATTCATGGGTTTTGGTTAGCCACCAAAGGGGGTTTGAAGAACCATCGTCTGCTCCCCTCATATTATCACTTTTTCATCTTAAAACCCATTCATCTATCCCACTCCCCTAGTCTAGCCATTAGGATGACCATCCAGGGTACATCTTGTCTGGTGGGAAGAAGGGGCTAAAGGCCCAGGGGGTAAAAGAAGCTGGTAAAAGATAAAAGCCATAGGAAAAATGAAAAAACCTAGAGATGCTTCGCCCAGGGGATCCCCGAGACGGCAATAAAAAGCCTCTCATAAGAAACTGAGGGACCCTAAGAAAATGATAAAT
>JASDQU010012337.1:205410-233957 GCA_032191745.1 Picea mariana
CGGATCTACGGTGTAGATCCTCTTTGGGACTTCGGAACTTCGGCCTTTGACCCTTTCTGCTCTATCACACATAAACTTCGTTGAAGTCGCGAAGTCCAAAGTACTTAGGGGTTAATCCTCATGCACCGTTCTCCAGATCTGACGATTGTGAAGGATCCTCCTTCTCCCAAACAGAGCCCATGGCCCGACTTCAAACCTTACGGTTCCTAACCCATGGTTACTACAGTCTCTTTTCTTTGCTATCTTTCTTGAACCGCTATACCTCCTGAGCTTCCAAACACAACCAAAGTGTTCTCTTGGCACTCGAAAATGCTCTGAAATTCAAATTTTGTCCTTCTCAACAACAATTTGCTCTGAGCTTTTGATTCCATAACCACTTATACGACCTAATTCAAGCTCAATGTCGAAAACTGGGCTCTGAACTTCAATTTTTTCCATTTCGACAACAATTTTCTTCCGAAACTTTCTCTTCAACTTCCACTTTCTTGGCCCATCCAATCACAGTGTTGAAACCATGGTTTTGATACCAGTTTGTAACATCCCCAACCACCAACAGGGCGAGCAATACCACTTCTTGGAGCGTCTCTCTTAGCATTGATACCATTTTGTGACGCCCCGACCCAACTAGGTCGGGCCATGTTACTGCAATTAGCGCTATGATATATATATATATATATATATATATATATATATGATGTAATTCTAAACAAACAACATTCTATTCATACACATTTCATGCGGAAGTAACAATAATACATACATGCAATAAACAAAGACAATTACGGTAACATTATAACACATGTACACAATACACATCATAGAGAGAACAAATATTTGGTACTTATCTTTTAATAGATGACAACCAACTGTGTGCAGACCTTCCACGAACCTCTGAGCCTTAGACCACGTTGCTCACCACGCTCAACAGTGGGTCACCCTCGAGTCGGGACTAAACTCCACCCGGGGCAAAGGAATCCTAGACCTAGGTTGAGGCTACGGGAAACTGCACTGTGCAACTGAAAGGATTCTTTCCAAGGAGCCTACTTACGCCCACTGCTCACGGACTCTCATTCCCCACATGCCTGTCCCACCCTGGGAATATGCACCTTCACTGTTCCACAGTCCATCGGTTGCTCCACTTCCCTTCTAGGGCTTCAGCAACAGGTCGGATCAAGAATTCTCAGAGCTCTGTAGTTGGTACTAGACTCCCTCCAGGAGAAATCACTTCTCAGCAAACTCTCTCACCTGGAGAGAGTTGCTCACAGGCCTGACAACCTGCTTCTTCAACCACGGGCCTGACAACCCGCCTCTTCAATCCACAACCACTGAAAATCGGGTAAGGCAATGGGACAATTCATCAATTTACAGAGGTTCACCAAGGCGAAAATGACTCTGGCTGCGTACTTCTTCAGTGCGTGCGTGAACTGCCCAAGGGATGGTCAGCATGCCGAGGATGAACTCGTGGGAAACTAAAGGACCAGACTGGTCAGAATGTTGAGAGCGAGCAAGGAAAACGGTGAGAATGGTCAGCTTGCAGAATGAGTTGCAATGGTGAGAGAAAACTACTCAAGAAGGTGGCCAAAATGGTTCATGAACCCCAACAAAGGTGGAACTTCCCACAAATCTGCATGCGTCCTGGGTGACACTTAACTCTCTAGGAGCACGCTCCTCTCCACTTGGAGTTTGTTCCTCTCCTCAAAAGAACTTAGGATAACTGGGTTTATTTTCCCAACTTTAGTACTTTTCAGGAATACATTATAATATTCCCTTGGATTAAGCCCTCAAGCTTAGCCCCTCTTTCCTAGCCTCTCAGCCCCATTCCTTTACCTACCCAGTGGAGCTTAGTCCCCCATAACTCTTTCTTCGTGGTCGATCTACACATAGCGATGTATTTTATTAATAATTTGCATAATTACATATACAAAATCAGACCCACTGATCTTAGCATCTAGGCTCTTTGGCCTAATAAACACATAAGCCTACCAGCTTATAATTACTTGGCTCACCAACCTACAACATCATTACATTTCATAGGGGCTCAACCTTGGGTATTACACCCAGTTGCAACAATGGTTAGAATTTTAAGAAAGCATTGCCAACAACATGAGAATGGTGTCACTTAGCACCTCCCTTGTCCATCATGCTTAATCCTAACAATCCTGGAGATCATATGCTCAACCATGTCACTAGTTTGCTTATGTATTCAAGGAGTGAAGAGAAAGAAGGCACAATGTTTGCCCCCTCTTGCAAGGCAAAATGACAAGTTTTTGACCTTGGCACCCATTATCTTGGAAACTAAGAAACCACTTGAGCCTAGCAACAAAAATTGGTACCTAATTGTTATTGAAGTTGAACCTACTAACAATGGTTGAGGGTCAAACCCCAACAATCATTATGATCCCACTCCCTAATGGGCTCCTCCTTGCTACAATGTAATGCATATGTGCTTATTCTTCTGCCAAGGGCCATGTGTTTGCTTCTATGTTTTAAGGATTGTTTCTTCAAATGTATACTTTGTTTGGAGGCAACTAAAACATGGGCATTTTGGTAATCAACCAACCTAATTTTGAGTTTTGCTATAAGTTGTGGTGGTTTTGTTTGCCACCCTTTTTTGGTATAAAACCAATTCAAACATATTTGTTATTCTTAATAGTCAAAATATTCTTTTAATTCAAAAAACAAGTACAACCAACTCTACATGAAAGTAAAGTGCAAAAAAAACTTGGAAAAATATTAAAGTGTAGGCAATAAGACTAATAACAATATTATCAAAGATTAGCCCACACACAGAGTACTAGCTAGTATTTCATGTGTAAAAGTTTATTTTACTAAATTTGCATTATCATAAATTATTTGAATTAAACAGTGAATTGTAATGTTAATTGTAGGGTTCTTAATCCAATGATTTAACGACAATCAACACTCTAATTAGGTCATTATTTTTCTTTGTAATGTATATGTCATTTTCTTAGTTGAAGAAAGAATGGGAGAGAAATTAGTGGGCCTAATGGTTAAGAACATGTGTTTCATCATAAGAGGTCACAAGTTCAAATCTAGAGAGGCTAGGGTATGTATACCTCCATAGACTTTACCAGTCAAATCACTTGGCAAAGGGGGTCCCTTGTCCCAGAAACAAGAGGGTCTCATTAACCAATTTGGTGTCTGGCTTGACCGTGACTTTAAAATTAGATTATTATTATTATTAATGTTCTTATTTGTTTTTGTTTCTACTAATAAAGATGCACATGAAATGTTGCATGTTGTCATGGGGTATCCAACTTATAATTTAAAATTGTTGTGTTCTAATTATTAGTTTTTTGACATATTATTGCTTTGGCCTCGCAACCCTAAAGGGTTATTACTACTAGGAGGATGTGCTACTTGTTAAGGCACAAAGTATTTGCACTACCAAAAACTTACTACTACTAGCAGGATGTGCTATTTGTTAAGGCACAAAGTATTTATATAAGTAAGATTTATATCATCTATTCTAAGTTTATTTTTTACAATTTGGAATTGATAATTAAATGATACATTAGATCAACATAATTTACATTTTCAAAATTATTTGAAAACAATACATAAATTTAAATTAGTCTTAAAAGTAATTCTCAAACTTGATTTTTCATTTTGTCAATGGATTCGAGGATTCATTAAAGATTAATAATTAAATGATACATTAGATCAACATAATTTACATTTTCAAAATTATTTGCACTACCAAAAACTTACTACTACTAGCAGGATGTGCTATTTGTTAAGGCACAAAGTATTTATATAAGTAAGATTTATATCATCTATTCTAAGTTTATTTTTTACAATTTGGAATTGATAATTAAATGATACATTAGATCAACATAATTTACATTTTCAAAATTATTTGAAAACAATACATAAATTTAAATTAGTCTTAAAAGTAATTCTCAAACTTGATTTTTCATTTTGTCAATGGATTCGAGGATTCATTAAAGATTAATAATTAAATGATACATTAGATCAACATAATTTACATTTTCAAAATTATTTGAAAACAATATATAAACTTAAATTAATCTTAAAAGTAATTCTCAAATTTGGTTTTTCATTTTGTCAATGGATTCACAGATTCATTCAAGATTAATAATTAAATGATACATTAGATCAACATAATTTACATCTTCAAAATTATTTGCAAACAATACATAAACTTAAATTAGTCTTAAAATAATTCTCAAATTTAGTTTTTCATTTTGTCAATAGATTAAAGATTAATGTTCAATTGTCTCCTATTTTATAAATATAAAATAGTATCATATTCTCAATTAAAAAAGTCAAATATATAATATATTAATCTTTTTTTATAAATATTATAAAAGACCATACTACATCAAAGAAGATCAAAGTTCTTCCACTTAATATAGCTTAGTGAATGTGGCTTGCAAGAACTCTAAGTTATTTGAAAGACAAAAGACACTTCCCTCATCTTTGCAATCCAATCTCTGAATATATTAAATGCATATCCACAAGCAAAGGAAAAACCATAAAAATGCAGAACCAGGGTCAAAAGAATAAGCCGTCAATAAAGACATTCATTAGACATACTTTAATGGTGCCTCTCGATGGCATCCCCCAAAAGGGGGTTCGAGGGAGATCTTGTATCTCTCATCAAATCACAGTATAGCCTTCAACGTTGGGATAGGGCACACAATCTCTCATCAAATCACAGTATAGCCTTCAAAACTGGGATAGGGCACAAAACTAACAATTACCGTGAACTGATGGCTCTCAAATTAACACTACAACTGGCTCAAGAATATGGTGCTACACAGTAACATATTTTGGGGGTTTCTCTACTAGTTTTTTAGTGGTTATGGAACGAAGTATCACTCAGAAATTTTACTTTACAACTACTTTTTGATGATATCCAACAACAAATGACATCATTTTCACACATTTCTTTGTCTCGTATATGTAAGGACAAGAACAAGGTAGCTAATGGCCTTTCAAAAGAGGCTTTGGGGCTGGAGTGGGGTTCTTGGACCATTTTCATCCTTTGGGATGGGCATACAAATGATTTCCCTCATGCACTTTGACTATAGAATATCTACAGTGAACTCTGATCTTTACAATGATGACTTTCTATCTCTTAAACCATGAACAATTATATTTTGTTGTTAATACAACTCATGGTTTTGTAATAGTGAACATTTTTCATATTTTACTTTTGAAAGATGTAATCTATGTCTTTTTAAGTCGAGGAACAACCTTTCATTTTTTATTAGAAACAACCTTTCTTTTTTTGTTTAACTCTATGATATGTAAGGCATGTATGTAAAGTTGTTATGCTCAATTACACTACAAAACATTTTTTTAAATGCCATAAAACATATTACAATGTAATTTAATTTATTATAAATAAAATTAAAAACTTTTTAAAAAAAAATCATACTATACTTTTCTTTCCTATTTTAAAAAACAAAACAAAAATATAATATATTAGTTATATAAATTTATTATATCATTTATCATTACCTAAATTGTAGAAATTCACCTCTTATGATATTAGAAAAATAAAGAACGTGTACAAACTGAGCTATTATAAAGAGGCAGACACTTTGTCAAAACAATGTTGAGAAAAACTAAATGGTTCAAATTTTTAGCCACAAATTCATATTTTATTTTACTCCACTTGAAAACATAAAAACTGTTCCATGATCCTTCGTGGAACAAGATCGAGAATAAAAATTGAGACTAAGCAAAAGAAAAGGCCCTTGAATACTAAGAAAAAAACATGGAAAAAGTAACAGATCACTAGCACCAAAGGGGACGATGAAATGAGAAAATATAGTAGCAAATAGAAGAGTGAGTAGATAACCATATAAAATAATATCCATCCAATTTTTCCAGAGAAATAGAAACCAGCAAGCAGTCATAGTCCCATAATCTTTGCCTTTTGCATGTAGTTTATTTCAGATTAGCGTTTCATTGCGTATTGAAAAATCAATCTAATACTCTATAATATTGTGCCGTTTCATATTTTATATGTTAACCTGCGTACAACAAAATGAACATGAAAATTTTGAATCACCAAATCTATAACCAGAAAAAGGCAACAACTAAGACCCAACAAATGTTTCCCTGGGCCAAGTTATGGAAAACTTACCAGATGCATCTTATTACTCTCTAAACCCTCTTTATGCAAATCCAGAGGGCAGAAACAAAGACCTGCCAGAAGCTATACTAACTTAATTTACATTTTGTCCGCAGAAATTCAACAATAATGAAGGAAATCTACAGTATTTTACATGCTGTTATTAAAAAAACAGATATTTTACATTTTGTCAGTTAAAAAACAAAAGAAAACCAAAACTTTACATTTGTCATTCAAGAAAAACCAGATAGCACATGGATATATCGAAAATTGCTTAATTGCAAAACAAGTGATCACTTTACAGGAAAGTTCTTGATATTTAAGGGCGTGCTCACACAAAAACCACTCAACACATAAAGCACTTTTTCTAGAAAGGGAACCAAATTCTTTGCACACATCAATGAGTAGATAGCAACCACAACCAAGTCTAGACTATATTGTGGCTTCTTCACGGCTTCTGTAACTATAAAATTTCCATCCCTTCTCTTCCTTTGGCTAATATGCTATAAAATCTCCCCCTCATCTATACTCAACAAAAGACAAAGGCCTTTTGACATGCATAGATATGGCAGTTTCATCCCAGAAGCATCAATCAAATTCCTTAACTTTCATTCTTATCATGAAATTGTGTGTTCCTTGCTCTTGGTTTAAATTGCTACAGACCCTAATCAAGTATTTATAGTTATTAGAATCCAGTTTCAGATCCTTTCACCTGTGCTGAATCAAGAATGAATATGCTCCGTCAAACACTCTGATTTGAAAGAGTCCATCAAGAATATGCTTGGAAGTAATATACAAAGTCTTCCAGTTTGAGATCCTTTCAACTGTGCTAAATCAAGAACGAATTTGCTCCGTCAAACACTCTGATTTGGAAGAGTCCATCAAGAATATGCTGGAAGTAATATACAAAATCGTGATCCCTTCTTTCAATCTATCAAAGAGCTTAAGCGCACTTTGGATTCGCACTAAATTACAAGCAACATGAATCATTATATTCTATGTAACTGCATTTGGCTTGCAACCCGTATTAACCATTCTCTCAAAAAATTCGACTGCCTGTGCAACTTGTTTCCAATTACAAAGTGCACTTAAAGTAATATGCAATATGATAGGGTAAACAATAAGCATATAGAAGTGTATTTAATGGATTTAATGGTAAATATAGTGTGATTTTTACAACTTAGTAGGAGAAAGATGTGTAACTTATTTAGTGTTTAATATAGAATTGATATATAATTTAATTTTAAAGTCACATTTAAGTGAGACACTAAATGATCTCCTCATTTACTAAGGTGTACATACCCTATCTCCTCTGAATTTGAACCTGTGACCTTTCATATTCTTACCATTAAAACTATATTAAAAAAAATCAACATAGATTTATATTAACTTCAGATCTACCATTAGGTGTAGAAGAATCAAATTCCTTGAAATGAAAATTTTTTTTAATTAAAAAAACTTCAAAAAAAATTTACACCTCAAAGGATTTAATCCATCTAAACACCTAATAAATCCCAAATAAAAATTTAATCCATCTAAACACATAATAAATCCAAAATAAAATGAATCCACACTAAAAACAAAAAAACAAACATATTCCATTAGATAGACCGCTAGCAATACAGAAAAACAATAAACAAAGAGCAGTAGTGCATTTAATAATATATATTTTAAGGTATATGGTCAAATATGCAACACGCAGCAGTGCATTTAATAATATATATTTCAAGGCATTTGGTCAAATATGCAACACTTCCACATTAGATGGTGCATATATCGACTATATAGCATTAAATGCACCGCTACTGAATACTTAGTTGCTCACCAAGAATATTGGCAAGCCTATCAGAAGTTGAAAAATGTCGTGTTTGAACTCTGGTTGTAGTTTGGCCCATTTGCTGGTTGTGGAACTTGTTTTCAAACTCTGTTGTCATAAGTTGAGCTGTCATATTCAAACTCTGGTTGTGTTTTGGCCCATTGAAGAAACCTCAGAATCGAACTTGGGGAGAAGGTTTATCCAATACCATCATTGCCAGCCGCGGAGTTAACTGAACACCCAATTGAGTTAGGGCTTTTTCCTGGTCTTTCCCCAGTTTTGTTCAATTCAGCAAGGTGACTTCCTCTTCTTCGCTGTTTAGGGTTTGTAGTTCAGGGCTTCCGTCCTCTCTTGAGGATGTTTGAGTTCCCACCGGGATTTGAAGTGTTGCGGGCATTTAAAGTGTGGCCGATCCATCCGTCGAGTAGAATTAATGGATGAAAATGAGTTCTTGAGAACGAGAAGAGCTCTTACCATTTTGGAAGATTTTGACGGTAGACGAGTCCATATTGTTGAGAGCGCAGCTGGATTGTTGAAAATGCTCGCCTGATAGAGGCCGGTCCTGCACCAAAATCTGGACTCCTCAGCCCTCAAAACCTTCCAAAACAGTACGCACACAAAGCCATGGCCTGCATTTGCAAGTAGTTGTTGTGGGGTTTTCGCCGTTAGGTTATAAGAGAAAAGGGAATCCGGAAAAGCGGGAATTGGTGTGAATTGGTGTTTTGTCATTGCTAGGGTTTAAGGGAAGTAGGGTTTTAAGGATATGGTTTGAGCCATGAACCTTAGGATTGATGCCTCGTATGTATAGAATGGGCTTCCAAAAAGTTGGTTAGTAGCGATACATCATCTAACCTTGTTAATAAAGGCCAAAATTAGAATAACACGGGATTGCCTTGATAGTGATATTTGAGTAAAGCAAGGTTGTTCACTCTCTCACATGTTTTGGTCTCTATAGAGAGATAAAGTAGAAAATTAGATAAACATAAAGAGTTGTGTTGGGGAGGGGTGCGGCTTGAATATAGGAGGGATTATAATCAAAATCTTGCTTTACAAAAATGATGTGATACTCATGACCAAAGCAATGCAAACACATCTTAGAGCCTTATAAGCATTTTGCAGAAATGTAGGGTTGTGCATGAACATAGGGAAAATCAAGGTAGTAAGGTTCTTGCTCCAAAGGAAAAGAAAAGAGGCTATTCCAAATCAACTTTAGTGGAGAACTGCTAGAAGTAACACAAGACTACAAGTTTTTGGCATTAGATTTCAATAAAAAGTTGAGTTGGGATACATGCACAAGGAAAAGACTTGAGGGGGGGTGGAAAGCTCTTTTTCTACTCCAAAATAGATGTAGGTCAACGAAGATATGGGATTGGAAGATGTGGCATTCCCTCTTTCAAATATGTATATCTGAGTGGGCCTAATGGTTAAGAACATGTGTTTCCTCTTAAGAGGTCACAAGTTCAAATCCAGAGGGGGGTAGGGTATGTATACCTCCATAGACTTTACCAGTCAAATCGTTGGGCGAGGGGGGGGTCCCTTGTCCCACAAACAAGAAGGTCTCATACACCAATTTGGTGTGGCTTGGTCGTGACCTTAAAAATATATTATTATTATTATTATTATTATTATTATTATTATTATTATTATAACACCAATGCCCTTGTACTATTGTGAAGATTGGGGCTCAAGTGTACCCAAAAGTAGGTGGAAGCAATTGGAGTGCATACAAAAGCACCTAATAATGAACATCCTAAAGTGAAAAACAATGTCATGTATGAGATACTCCTTACACAATCAATATTGTACTTAATAAAGTTTGAGGCTCTTAGAAAACTGAGTTTATTTAGGCAAAAATGACAGTCATGAACAACAAGAGGTTTTAAGTGAAAATCACACAAGGGGAGTTGAGAAATTGGAAGAAATCGTAGGAAACTTCAACAAGCAAGGGGAAATAAAAATTTGAGACTATTTGAAGCTAAACACATCATGGCATAAAAAACTTGTGATTTCTCAAGGGCGGAAGGTGCGTGGGGGATCATATTGGATCCCAAGGGAATACATGAAACTAGCTTTGAATGGGGTCTAGGTGAAGCTACCAACACTCAAGCTAAGGCATTGGCTCTTTTCCAAGGACTAAGGATTCATCATTCAAGCTTGGGAATAAGAAACATCTTGATTATAGGAGACTCCTCAATCATCATTAGATACATGCATTATTCTACCATCTCAAACGACTATATTTTGGCAAGGATCATTAAAAGGATACAAAAGGAAGTGTGGAAAATTGAATATGTATATTTATTTCATGTGTTGAAGACCAAAAGATCACCTGGCTAATGGAGCAACTAGTTTGAACATGCAAACCTTGAGAACAAAAGGGGGGATGATATCCTTATCCTCTATCCCCTAAGTTAGTGTTGTGCTTGTTGAATTTTCGTCTTAAGCATTTTAACTAGATTAGTGTTATTTTATTTTTAAACAACTAGCACAATAACTGCATATAAATAATCATTGAAAGAATAGCATCCACAGCATACACAAGATTTACCCTGGGAAAACCCTCTAGGGGAAAAACCCAACAAACTTCCTCAATATAGATTCACCAACCAAGAGCAATGCCTCTCTCCAAGAGAGAACTAACAAAGCAGAAGATCCTCCTCAAACCCTTGACTAGGGAAGAGTAGCGCACCACATAACCAAGATATAATCGAGAAGTAGACCAAGAACCTCTACAATGTCACCTCCTAGCTACAACAATGTGTTCCTTTAAGAATTGCGCAATTCTCTTCTTAGCCACAGAACTTGTGTTGTGTGTGTTCAAATGAGGCGCTAGCCTCCCTTATAAATAGTAGTTGGCTAGCCTAAAATTAGGTCTGGGCCGACCTAACACTTTATCTTTCTATTTTACATTTTGCTTGTCAAGGCACAATAGGGCCGAATTTTACTAAGGCACAATAGGGTCGACTTAACAAATATAATATAATAATATTCTTTAGGGTTTTGTCTTTGTCAAATACAATAAGAATATCTTCCGAAGCTACTCAAACTACAACACTCCATCTTAGCAAGGAAGGTATTCTTCTCGTCGCGATCATCATTACTGCTTCTTCGCTTCTGCACACCTAGTGATTATCTTGTTGTCAATCATTGATCTATATGTCATAGGAAGTTATGCACTTTCACTGGAGTAGCATACCAGCCTTCATTGGAGTAGAATACCAACCTGTGTTGGAGTAATATACTGGCTTACGTTGGAGTAGCATACCAACATGTGTTGGGGTAACATACCAGCCTGTGTTGGAGTACCAACCTGCACTGGGGTAGCATACCAGCCTACGTTGGAGTACCAACCTGCGTTGGGGTAGCATACCAGCCTGTGTTGGAGTACCAACTTGTGTTGGGGTAGCATATCAACCTGCATTGGAGTACCAACCTGCGTTGGGGTAGCATACCAACCCGCATTGGAGTACTAACCTGCGTTGGGGTACCATACCAGCCTTCGTTGGAGTACCAACCTGCGTTGGGGTAGCATACTAGCCTGCATTGGAGTACCAATCTACATTGGAGTGGCTCCCATTACTAAGGATTTCATCACTTCCCTCTACTGGGGATCACTTCCCACTACTGGGGGGACACATCACTTCCCGCCACTGGGGAACGCATCACTTCCCCTCATGAGGGAAAATCCTTCTGGACCACACCAAGCTTGTCTCTAACAACTTGTCACAAAAGATACAGGTCACCTCCAACTCAAGATCAAACAATCATGTAATCAGCTTCCGAAGCCACACTACTTCACCACAAGTTGAACATGTTGCTACATACTCTGCCTCCATAGAACTGAGCACCACACAAGTTTGTTTCTTACTAGGCCACGAGATCACAGCTGATCCCAAACTGAAGCAACATTCGGATGTACTCTTATGGTCTGTGACAATGCCTGCCCAATATGAATATGTGTAGCCCTGCAATCTTATCTCACGATCCAAGATATATCTTGTACCCTTCATCACATGGTTTGTCGCAATCAGGTGAACATGTCTAGGCTCAACCATATATTGACTCAATGTGTTCACCTCAAAACATATATTTGGTCTC
Source organism: Picea mariana (assembly GCA_032191745.1). Classification (NCBI taxonomy): domain Eukaryota; kingdom Viridiplantae; phylum Streptophyta; class Pinopsida; order Pinales; family Pinaceae; genus Picea; species Picea mariana. The sequence continues at coordinate 217,455 of JASDQU010012337.1, forward strand.
GTGTTCGTCAAGTACATCAACAAACCAATCATCTGCCTGTATATGGTGGTATCCACTGTCTCTAAAGTTGTATCACATAACAACTTCAAGTTAGCCGAGTAGATATGGCCTTACAATCCAACATTCTGAACCTCTTCAGGATCTCCATTGCATATTTTCCTTGGTTAAGGAAAGTCCCATCCGGTCTCTGCCATATCTCTAGACCTAAGAAGTAATGCATCATGCCTAGGTCCTTCATCTCAAACTCTGCAGCAAATTCCCTCTTACTATCAACGATGAGCTTCTTGTCTCCTGTTAGAAATAGGTCATGATAATAATATCACTAGTCCACCATCCACATCCTTGAGGTATAGGTTGGAATCTGCTTTACTCTTGGTAAAGCCCAAGCTCATTAGGAAGTTGTCTATTCTACCATACCATGCTTTTGGTGCTTGCTTAGGTTTGTACAAATCCTTCTTCAATTTGCAAACATGAGATTCCTTCTCATGTATCTTGTGGCTACTCTAAGTATACTTCTTCTGACTACTGGAGCAAGTATCTGGTCATAATATCTTCTTACTGGGAGAATCTTCTAGCCACAAGTCGAGCTTTGTATTGTTATCTGCAACATGCTTCTGGTAGATAAATCTTGGAAGTCACCACTGACTTCCTTTCTGGTCTCAAAGAAAAATCCAAATCCTAGTCCTTCTGACTAGCTTCCTTCTCTGTCACTGAAACAAGGTCTATTGAAGCAAGGGCATCCTCCCAGGAGATCTCACATCTCCTAGAAGTATCTGAAGCTACGATCTAGCCTCCTCAACCCATGGTATTTGTTTGTCAATCCTAGAGGACCTCTCTTTCTTCCATCTGGATCTGAGGAGGAATACGTTATGAATGAAAGTCTCTACGCCATTGACTCACGTTGAGATCAGACTCACTCTTAGTCTTCATTCTCCCTCTGAAACTTGACTCCCTTTGATTCTATATAATCTTCGGAGCCATCTGCTCCCTCTGTGTGTGTTGATGTAATGTCCCCCACCTTTTGATGAAGAGGTTTGGAGAGACTCAATAGTCTAGTTATCCCCACTAGACTATAGTCTCATGCATCATGGGGACAAAGTCAACCAGAAGTCATTTCCTAAGCACAAAGTTATATTATTGAGTTGACTTTATGTGAAAAAAGGTAACTCAACGAAAGAAAAGAACATGTGGAGAAAATCTAGGAGTTGACTCTAGGGGTTAACTAACTCAACAAAAGAATAGGCTGGGGGTATAAACGAAAGGAAGGGCGCACTTCTAAGGCATTCTAGATTATTATCATATTTTGCATTTGGGCTCTTGAGAACAAGCAGTTTTGAGGGTTTTGAGACTAAAACCCTAGAGATCAACTTGGTCGTGAAAGATTCCACCTTCCTTGATCCAAGCTTGGTCCCGAAGGTGTAACAATCCCCCCACACCATTCTACAATGTTATAGAGGTCAAATCTATTGACAGGAGAGTACTAGTGCGAAACCTAAGGGAGTTTCTAGCAGGAGGGCGCGCCACCTTGTGGAGATCGGTTCGATCTAAAGTGAGGAGGATTTTGGGAAAAGGAACATCTGGGTATTCTTTGTATGGTCTAGGGCATCATTTCTAGTCTATTCAGGAGGAGGTTTTCCCAGCAGATTATTTCCTAGAGATTGGCACGAGTTGCAGAAGAGAGGGGCGCACTGCAGAAGGAGGTTTTCATCATTTGGTGGCCAAGATCTTCATAGTTCATCTTGAGACTTCACCAGTGGGGTTGCATTGCCCGGATCTATCATCTCAGTGATTTTTGTAGCAGTTGGAGGCCTCTAGAGGTGAGGCCAAAATATTGGAGCTTCAGTCAACCAAGAGGGCGTAAACTAGTTAAGGGTTTGCTCATTTGGAGGGTCAGAACTTCACCATTTAATCTGAGACTTTTCTAGGAGGGTTCTAGTGGCCCGATCTAGATTCCGAGAGAGTTTTGACTCATTTGGAGCATAGGAAGACTAGGGTCAAAATCTAGGGTGTCTTCAGCCACCAAGACAGTGCGCAACTCAGCCAGTTTGAGGGGTTTGACACTGCATTGTACCAGGATTCTATCTTCTCAGTCTTCTCTTGCAGCTATTGGCCTTTGGAGGCTTGTATCTTCTCTTTAGAGTGCATTTGAAGGCTATTATCGTCTGTGTTGGTTATTATTGTAGCAGTTATCATCCCATTTTGGATATTATTGTGTTTTCCTTCCAGATTTGTAGATCTCTAGTTACAAGATCTATCTACTATATAAATAAAGGTCATATCTAACATTATTGGCTCTATATTGGCATTCATTATTGTATCTTGTCTTGTTCATGGTGTATGCTTCAAATCTATCACTTCATTTCTATAATCTTCATAATATAAACCCTAATGCACAACTATATGAGTAAACTTGCAAACATATAACCAAAAAACATATAAACAATGAACAGTTTGTGTTTCCATCAAAAAATTTGGCTTGGGAACATTACAGTGGTCAGAGTTGATCCTCCCAGCCAGTGGGGATTAGCGCATGCAAAAGTTCAATGGTATTTACATGGGAAGACGCAGAAAGCAGACAGGTGAAACAGAGGCAGAGATGGAGGGTTCAGGTAAGGATAGTGGGGCACATATTCTAGCAGGTTTTGCAAAGGATTTGCAACACTCCATAATTCAGACACAACACTTGAACAACATCTACAGGAAAATCAGGAAACTATGCGCAAGGGACAAGTTGAAATGAGAGAGACCTTGGAAAAGATAAATATTAGTCAGATGAATATTGCGCAACTCCTACTATAGATAACCCATGCAGAGAAGGGACCATAAATTTATGCAAACAAGGAAGCCAGTGGGTCTCATGGGGGTACTAGACCTCATCAGGAGCATAGCCCTCACTACCACACTGAGGGACAGAGTTATGGAGGAGGATTTCCTCAGGGGCCAACACATAGTAAGGCCACCCCTAGACACTACCTACCCACATTCCTGGATAACCAGCCACAACACAACTATGATGATGAAATTGAGGACAATTTTGAGTAGTATGCCAGGGAATATCACACATTGAGTGCAGGATTCCAGAGGCAAGTCACACTGGATCAGTATTGTGGGATCAAGTTCAGGGGTAAGCCTAAACAATATCAAAGGCCTAAATATGAATTGGAGCATAGGGCGTGCAAGATGGAAATCCCATACTTTGATGGATCTTCCAAGGTGACTGCGCAAGCATGGGTGCAGAAACTTGATACCTACCTACAACTTAACCCCATGAGAAAGATGGATGCCATCAAGTTTGCCACCATGTACTTGGAGGGAAAATCTCATAATTGGTGGTACCATGGGTCAACTACACTAGGTCACAATCAGAATCACAACTTACACAGAGTTTACATAGAGGCTCATTGACAGGTTTGACCAGGGGTATCTAGAGCTACCTTTTAGGGAACTCACCCAACTTAGACAGATAGGATCACCAGAGGTATACATAGAAGAGTTTCAAAGGATAGCAGTTATGGTGCAAGATATGTCTCAAGCGAGACTTATGATGCTCTTCACAAAAGGGTTGATGGAGCCCTTAAGGGGTTGGGTCAAGGCTTTTAAGCCTACCTGCTTGCATGATGATATATGGAAGACTAGGGATTTGGGATTAGCAACAAAGACGATATTTACCCCTAGACCTCCTCTAAACCATGGGGGTAGAGACCAAATACCTCCAATGATCCAAGGCGGGAGATACCAAAGGGGGCTTGACCAAGGAGGAGGTAGAATGGATGAGACCACTAGGAGGGAATTGAGAAGGAAACAATTGTGCTTCACCTGCAAAGAGCCTTGGGATCCAACACACAAATGCATGGGCAAGGGCAAGGCTCACTACATTGAGGTGATCTCTGATGATGAGGAGGAGGAAGGTTTCGACCATCTACAGAACATAGAGGCATATCCCACATAAAATGCAGAAGAGGAGGATGTAAGTCACTGTCTTGCAACAGATGAGAAGGTAACACTAGCATCCATCAACGGGGTACCTAAATTCAACACTTTCAAAATGAGAGGGGTGCTACAAGGGCAGAAGGTTTCATTTCTCATCGATGGAGTTGCTTCACACAACTTCATTGATTCAGACCTACTGCAAAGGAGACACATACCTACAGTTGAATTTGAGGGATTTCATGTGGAGGTAGCAGGGGGGCACACTATGTCCTGTGACGGATACATTCCGGGAATGAAGTTTACATTGGGCAGGCATGAATTGGCATAAGATTTCTATGTTATGGACCTTCCAGACACCAACATCATCCTTGGAGTTCAGTGGCTTAGTACGTTGGGGCCAATCACTACAAATTACAAGACCATGGAGATGTCTTTTACAAAGGAAAATGGGAAAAAGGTGGTTCTCAGGGGCATGACAGGCAACACACCAAGAGTGGTGACAACAAAGCGCATGGAGGCCATCTTTAGGAGGGAAGACATTGCCTATGTAGCAGAGTGTAGAATATCGGTTAGGGTGGATAAAAAGGGGGAAACTCACTACTCACCAGAGATTCAGAGAATCATTGACAAGCACAACAAGGTCTTTGAACCCATACCGCCAGAAGCACCACTAGATAGGGGGTTTGAGCACATCATAGAGTTGGAGGAGGGTGTGAAACCTGTCATCACCACTCCCTATAGGCACCCCAAGAAATATAAAGATGAAATTGAGAAGGCCATTAAAGAACTACTAGACATGGGCCACATTAGGCCAAGTTCGAGCCCCTTTGCATCTTCAGTAGTATTGGTGAAAAAGAAGGATGGGACCATGTGCATGTGTATTGACTATAGGGATTTAAATAAGAAGACAATCAAGAATAGATACCCCATCTCGAGGATTGATGAGCTATTGGATGAGATACATGGGGCTGTGTACTTCACAAAGATTGACTTGCACTCTGGTTATCATCATATTAAGATGAGGGAGCAAGATGTCCCCAAGACTGCTTTTCGATGTCACTATGGACACTATGAGTTCTTGGTGATGCCTTTTGGGCTGACTAATGCATCAACCACCTTCTAATCTTGCATGAATCATGTTTTCAACAAGCAACTGAGGAAGTTTCTCTTAGTCTTCTTTGATGACTTGCTGATCTATAACAAAACTTGGGAGGAGCACCTTCAACATGTAGAGAATATTTTGGCTATCCTGGAGGAGTAATCTTTATATGCTAAGGAATCCAAATGTGAGTTTGGAATGATAGAGGTCATTTATTTAGGGCACATCATTGGAGTGAAGGGGGTACAGGTACACCAAGAGAAGATGCAAGCCATACTTAACTGGCCCACACCTAAGACACTCACAGAATTGAAGGGGTTTATGGGCATTTGTTGTTATTACATGAGGTTTGTCAAAGGCTTCTCTCAACTTTGTGCACCTTTGACCGATTTGACAAGGAAAGGGGCATTCAAGTGGAGTCTGGAAGCATTGTTGACCTTTGAAAAAATGAAGAAGGTGACGAGTACTTGTCCAGTATTGGCCCTACCATATTTCGCACAACCCTTTACAGTGGAGTGTGATGCCTCAGGGGAAGGCATTGGAGCAGTGCTTATGTAGAATAGGCACCCTATTGTCTATGAAAGCCGAAAATTGAGGGGTCTTGAGCTTCTCTACACCATCTATGACAAAGAGATGCTAGCCATCATGCATGCATTGGCTAAGTTCAGGAAATATTTGGTTGGGGAAAAATTCGTTGTGAGGATAGATCACAACAACCTCAAGTACTTTCTGGATCAGAAGGACTTAAATGAGAGACAATAGAAATGGGTGAGAAAAATCTAGGCTTATGACTTTGACATTGAGTTTACCAAAGGGAAGAATAATGTGGTGGAAGATGCCTTATCCAAAAGACCATCAGTTTATGCCATGACCGACATCTCAGTGGACTGGAAGGCCTACCTTTTGGTGGAATACTCAAAGAACAAATTTTCATGTGAATTGATGGATGGACATGTACAAGATGGCAACTTTAGAATCATGGATGACATCATACACTACACGGGTCAAATTTTCTTGGTCCCCAAGTCAAGCTTTAAGGCCAAAGTGCTACAAGCATGTCATTATTCACCAGTAGCAGGGCATCAAGGGTTCATCAAGACATATAGGCAGGTATGGGAGAGATTCGCTTGGAAGGGCTTGGAAGAAGATGTGATGTACCACATCAAGGAGTGCACCACTTGTCAGGTAAACAAAGATGAACACACTCACCCAACATGATTACTACAACCACTTCCCATTCTGGAGCACAAATGGGAAAGCATATCTATGGATTTCATCACAGGATTTCCCAAGGCTCAGGGCAAAGACTGCATTTTCATGGTGGTAGACAGGTTGACTAAGTTTGTGCACTTTTTCACCATTGCCACAGACTACAGTGCAACACAAGTTGTAGATTTGTTCTTTCGGGAGGTTTTCAGATTGCATGGTTTACCCAAAACCATTGTGAGTGACAGGGACAACGAGTTTATGAGCACATTTTGGTAGGAACTCTTCAGAATGGTAGGTACGGCCTTAACACCTAGTACCAGCTATCATCCTCAAACAGATGGCCAAACAAAGATAGTCAACAAATGGGTTGAAGGCTACCTCGAGAATTATGTGTCAGGGAAGCAAAAGGCATGGGTTAAATGGATTCATTTTGGGGAGTATTGCTACAACAACACCCATCATATGTCCATTGGTATGCCACCATTTAGAGCCTTATATAGTTACGACCCCCTCTCATTTGTGGAGATCGTCTTTGGTGACAGCAGGGCTCCCATGGTTTAGGATTGGATTCAGCAGAATCAGGATATACTCATAGAACTCAAGGACCACCTTCAAAGGGAACATAATCAACATAAGGTACATGCAGAAAAGCATAGGGTGGAGCACACATTTGAGGTTGGTGATTTGGTTTATTTGAGGATTCAACTGTACAAACAAACATCCATTAAGAGGAGTGGCACAAAGAAGCTCCAACCTCATTTTTTGGTCCATACAGGGTCAATAGAAAGGTAGGGGTCATGGCATATGAGCTTGATCTACCATAGGGCAACAAAATACACAATGTCTTCCATGTGTCTTGCTTGATAGAGCCATTGGTAAACACATCATTCCTATTGAGGAATTACCACCTTTGGATGAAGAAGGACAGTTGGTACTGGTACTAGAGGAGATATTAGAAGTATGGGAGAAGAAGTTAAGGAAGAGAAGCATCAAGAAATATTTGGTCAAGTGGAAGAATCTACCCATAGAGGATGCCACTTGGGAGGGTGAATAGATGATTCAGGAGACAGGTCCAGAATTGCTTGTGGGAAAGAAATTTCTAGCAGGGGAGATTGTAATGTCCCCCACCTCTTAATGAAGAGGTTTGGAGAGACTCGGTAGTCTAGCTATCCCCACTACAGTATAGTCTCATGCATCATGGGGAGAAAAGTCAACCAGAAGTCATTGCCTAAGCACAACGTTGTATTACTTAATTCACTTTGTCTGAAAAAAGGTAACTCAACGAAAGAAAAGAACCTGTAGACAAAAACTAGGAGTTAACCCTAGGGGTTAACTAACTCAACAAAAGAATAGAATGGGGGTATAAAATAAAGGAAGGATGCACTTCTAAGGCATTTTGGATTATTATCATATTTTGCATTTGGGCTCTTGAGCACAAGCAGTTTTGAGGGTTTTGAGACTAAAACCCTAGAGATCAACTCGGTGGTGAAAGATTCCACCTTCCTTGATCCAAGCTTGGTCCCGGAGGTGTAACAATCCTCCCACACCATTCTATAGTGTTACAGAGGTCAGATCTATTGACAAGAGAGTACTAGTGTGCAACTTAAGGGGGTTTCCAATAGGAGAGCGCACCACCTTGTGGAGATTAGTTCGATCTGAAGTGAGGAGGAGGCTTTTGGAAAAAGGAACATCTGGGTATTCTTTGTATGGTCCAAGGCATCACTTCTAGTCTATTCAGGAGGATGTTTTCCAAGCAGATTATTTCCTAGAGCTTGGCACGAGTTGGAGAAGAGAGGGGCGCATTGCAGAAGGAGGTTTTCATCATTTGGTGGCCAAGATCTTCATAGTTCATCTTGAGACTTCACCAGTGGGGTTGCATTGCTCTGATCTATCATCTCAGCGATTTTTGTAGCAGTTGGAGGCCTCTAGAGATGAGGCTAAAATATCGGAGCTTCAGTCAACCAGGAGGGCACAAACTAGTTGAGGGTTTCCTCATTTGGAGGGTCATAACTTCACCATTCAGTCTGAGACTTTTCCAAGAGGGTTCTAGTGGCCCGATCTACATTCCAGGAGAGTTTTGAGTCATTTGGAGCACAGGAAGAGGGAGGCCGAAATCTAGGGTGTCTTCAGCCACCAGGACAATGCGCAACTCACCCAGTTTGAGGGGTTTGGCACTGCATTGGACCATGATTCTATCTTCTCGGTCTTCTTTTGCAGCTATTGGCCTTTGGAGGCTTGTATCTTCTCTTCAGAGTGCCTTTGAAGGCTATTATCATATGTTTTGGTTATTATTGTAGCAACTATCATCCCATTTTGGATATTAATGTGTTTTCCTTCCAGATCTGCAGATCTCTGGTTACAAGATCTATCTACTATCTAAAAGAAAGGTCATATCTAACATTATTGGCTCTATATTGGCATTCCTCATTGTATCTTTTCTTGTTCATGGTGTATGCTTCATATCTATTACTTCATTGCTATAATATTCATAATATAAACCCTAATGCACAACTCTATGAGTAAACCTGTAAACATATAACCAAACAACAGATAAACAGTGAACAATTAGTGTTTCCAACAAAAAATTTGGCTTGGGAACATTACTGTTGATTTCTTAAGAAGTCTCCTATAAATGGTCCTGGGGAGGATGCTCCTCCCTCTGAACTCTAGCTCCTTCTGAGATGGTACTTGGTGGGGCCGCCTGCCTCACTATTGGTGGAGCCATCTGCTCCTCATGATATGGCTCATCAATGTCATATATATTTGCATCCTGCAATGTAACACAAGACCACATTGGTCTCTTCATTTTTACTGTAATGATTTTGGGTAGGCCCTTCTCGCTCTACTGACTCTTCTTCTTCTTCGATACATGGTTGTGTATACAACTGCTTATCTGGATAGTCTGCTCCATGTCTCAAATTAGAGACCATCTAATATGTTTCCTCCTGCAACTGTCACTATGGCTCCCTTCAGAGTTATAATCTGTGACCTGCCTAGAACAAGAACAACAAAGGAGAAACAATAGACAAGAACAATACTCTTTGTAATAATAATAAAGACAATAATGAGAACAATTGTCACAGTAGCTCCTTTAGAGCTATCACTTGTGACCTGCCTGGAACAAGAGCCAAAAAATAAGAAATACAATAATAAGAAATGAGAACAACACTCTTATAGTGTTGTCACCAATCATTCCTCCATGGTAACTTGGAAACAAAAACAAAAGTTTCTCCTAGAGGAGATGTTAGTTATATCTAGTAAACAATTACAATAAGCATTTATATCAGTGGTGCTCACATACCACCAAGTATTCATTGTATCTAACAATAGTAGAACTTTTCAAAGATTGTTATCACAACTATAGTGTTTACTTGTAGTGTAGAAATTATAAAATTTGATATGTGCAAATTTGAATCTTATCAATTTAATCAATCAAACCTAGAACTTAGAGTCTTGTCCTCAAGAATGAGTGTTTTTGCTTTTCTTCTGAGTCTCCTTCACTCAAGATGACAAGTATTTTCTTCAACATGTCCCCTATACTAAGACAATATGCTTTCTTTACAAAAATCTGAGTTAGGGAATGCAAGTAAACTCAGAAATCTCAACCTTAATCAACCTAATACTTTGACTTTAATTTTGACCAATGGCTAGTATGATAGTCATAACTTTAACAGATCAAAATACAACTAGATGTTACAATATATATTCTTCACCCGAGTCTTCTTCTTGTACTTTTCTTTGGCCTCATCTTCATCAAGTTCCGGGACTTCTTCTTTTACAAAATCTCCTAGATCATTCTCTTCTAGAATAAACATTACTCTATACTTCCATGCTCGGAAGTTGTCAGTGCCTTCAATCTTTTCATCAAGGTATTGGGTGCCATCCTGTGCTTAAATAATATAATAAAGAGATAAAAATTTTCAAAGAAAGGTTTTGTGCTTACCAGAGATTTTTATGCCAATCTGACTAGTTCCAGCTTCAATTATGCAGTTATGAGGAAAACCTAATTTTTAAAAGTTTGAATTTTGGAATTCTGCTCCGAGGGATATGTGTGCCCTCTTAAGGCGAGTTCACTAGTGGTCTCACCTTGCCCAACATCCTTCAACAATGTGGATGACATCACCTTCTAGGGTTTATGCAGCTACACCAGTTGTGGTTTACAAAATTTCGTCAAACATAGAATCTAACCATAGGGAGAGGCGCACTAGGGTTAGGGGAGTCTTCCTATTCTCTTAGCTTCTCCAACGAGTTCTTATGTGCTATGAAAATGCCTTCTTTCAGGGCCGCTCTGATACCATGTTGAATTTTTGTCTTAAGCAATTAACTAGATTAATGCTCTTTTACTTTTAAACAATTAACACAATAACTGCATATAAAGAATCATTGAAAGAATAACATCCACATCATACACAAGATTTACCCTAGGAAAACCCAACAAACTTCCTCAATATAGATTCACCAACCAAGAGCAATGTCTCTCTCCAAGAGAGAACTAACAAAGAAGAAGATCCTCCTCAAACCCTTGACTAGGGAAGAGTAGCGCACAACATAACCAAGATATAACTGAGAAGTAGACCAAGAACCTCCACAACGTCACCTCCTAGTTGCAGTAGCGTGTTCCTTTAATACTTGTGCACTTCTCTTCTTAGCCACATAAATTGTGATGTGTGTGTTCAAATGAGGCGCTAGCCTCCCTTATAAATAGTAGTTGGCGAGCCTAAAATTAGGTTAGGGTCGACCTAACACTTTATCTTTCTATTTTACATTTTTCTTGTCAAGACACAATAGGGTCGACTTTTACTAAGGTGCAATAGTGTCGAATTAACAAATATACTATAATAATATTCTTTAGTGTTTTGTCTTGGTCAAACATAATAAGAATATCTTCCGAAGCTACTCAAACTCCAACAGTGCCCACAACAACCCCCCTAAGTTTTGAAAAAAACTTGGGGCCCCGCCTTAATTTTTATTGATCTAGATATGTTTCTTCCTTTTTACACATTGAATTTGATTTCATATTGCATGGTTCATTAGATGGGTAAGTTAAACATGCCTTTAAGCTTCACTTGCTTGGTTTTGACTTAGCTCTTTTCTTTAGCCTTCTTTCTATTTCAACATTGATTTCTTCCCTTTATTGAGTTTCATTTCCTAATTTTATTTTCTATTCAAACTCTCATAGCCCCTTGATTTCCGAATCAGGCTCAATCTCCAAATCAATCCTTCCTTCACTTTGTTTTCTATGTCATCCTCTCGATTTGGAAATTGACCCCAACTTTAAAATCAAACTTTACTTCACCTTTTTCTTTGTTCATTTTTTTTAATTCTTCCTTCTTGTTTGGTTTTTCTCTATCACCTTGAACCTTTAGATGCCCAGATTTGTTAATCAGCCTTGATGTCCAAATCATGGACCTCTTACACCAACTTTAGTGTGAAGGGGTCTCAATTTTGGAATCAACCTCGATCTTCAAATCATACCCCTCATACATTTTTCAAATTCTTCCTTTTTGTTCTAGCTTGTTTTCTTTTAATTTGAATGAATGTATATTCTTGCCTTTGAACTTTTCTTCCTTGTTTCAAAAATCAATCAAGTCATAACCTCCATGGGTTCTAATTTCTCAATCAGCCTTAGTCGCCAAATTGGGATTCCCTTGCACCTATATACTATCACCTTACTCGAATTTGGGGGTTCACCCGAATTTCTAGATTGGACCCTATCGTTGTTATTTGTACTGTATGAATTGTATGAACTCTTGGCCTTGTTTAATTTGCTTCTCTTCATTATCCTCTTTCGAGCCTTGTCCATTATTCAATTTCGAAAATTGTTTGCGCAAATCAAGATGAAACTCTAAATCAGGCCCTCAAATCACTAGAGTGTTGTAACTTTTACCCAATTCATTGTTTGGTCCCAATTTCTCAATTGGCTTCATTTTTTGCAAGGATATTTGTGCACACATATGAGACCTCTATTAAGAGTTCAATATTGATCAAAACTTCCATTCATAAACTTGGTGTTGCATAGGACCAATTTTGAAATTGTTTCTAACTTCTAAATCGAACCCTCACTAAGCAAACTCTCACCTATGATTTTTTGATTGAACCCAAACTTCAAATCGAGCCTACTCTTACCTAAAATAATGTTAAGGTCCAGTTCTTCCCATTGGCTCTGATCACAAACTATTGATCTCCCATCATTTCAAATTGTTCGCTTGAGTGAAAATTTAATGAAGTTGAATTTGAGTATCTAAAAAATACATGTGGTTTATACTCATACATGCATTTTCAAATGAGACTTACCAACGTCATATGATTAAAGCATCATCTTTCAAGATTGAGTGATTAAATGATTCTTAAGTATGATTTTTAATCGCACATGCCACAAATTTTGTTTTGGTGGGTAATTATCATGATATGACAATTTGTCTATATTAAGTAATGCTTAAAGCAACAAACCTCTAAAAGTTTCAATTCGAACTTTCAGGGGAATGAATATGACCTTTCATGCAAGCCTCTTTCCCCAAGTTCAAACCTGCATTAGGAGTTTGCAATCAAAATCAAAGAATGCATCTTGTTTAATTCAACATGTAGCTCATATCAGGGTTAATATTCTGTAAAACTTGCAAGGTGTCTAATTCAAATGGCTTAAGGGAAATTTGCTAGTTTTTAAGCCAATTTAGTTTTCTAAGTTAATCATGTATGGTCTTTTGGATTTACTAAGGTTTTGCTAGAAATTCTATCTATCCTTCAAGAGATATGGAAAAAATAAGAGAAGCCCTTAGGAAAGATCGGTTGCAAGTCAATCATAGGTGATTATCATATGAGAAGATCCTAAGGAGAGAATACTAGTTAGTGTGGAAGATGTTGGAATCATAGAATAGAAATAGAGGGAAAAACATAACAAATAGTTGGAGGAGAAGAAAGATCGGTGAAAAAATATAGAGCCAATTTTAAGCCCTAGATATTGAGTTATTACACTTTTATTATTGTATTAGCCTTGTCCTTATTGGTCAGCTAGACCCTTTAATTGTAATTGTACCCTTTGTCTCATATATATACCAAGCAGACCTAGTTTTAGTGAGCATCTCATTTGTGCATTGTAAAATGAGGTTGGCGTACAAGTTCTCTCTTGTGAAATGGACAAAAACAATAACTTTTGAGAAAGTTACTATAACTTTCTCTTAGCACATTAGAATTTGGTCAAACCTATGGCATTGCCAAGAAGACATGTAAAGCTACTATAGATCAAAATTTTAGTCTTAGAGTGTGTTGGTTGTGGTGCCTGATTATCTTTTGGATTCAAAGGTCTTGTTTCAATCATGTTTGGATCCCATGTCTTGACGAGGAGGTGTGGGGGCGATTTCTCCCCCACATCTATCGCTAGGGGGTCCAAGGGGGGCAACGCTAATCTTTTGGAGCCCCCCTTAGTAGGGGTCAGGGGAAGCTCTCCTGAAGATAATTTTTTGGAAAAATTGCCTTGCAAAATATTGTAATTTTGTAGTCAATCTGAACCATTCATCATTAGGTTGCAGATTTGATGGTAAAAGTTATGTTAGGATTTTTTTCCCTAGAAGGCGGCCCTATTTTATGGACGAGGGAATTGTATTGCGGTGATACATGTGAGTGAATATTGTATTATGAGAGAGGATACTGTGAGAAAAGAAGAGGAATTTACTGCATACATGTTGTAGGTTGTATCCCTTCATTTGTTGGATAATAATAAAGGAAGGACTGGCAATTTCTCTGGTGGACGTAGCCCACATTGGGTGAACCACATATATTTGTGTCTCTATTGTATTGTGTATATTCAGTATTTTGTTTTTGCATTTGTTTTATTGTATTTTTGTGTGATCCTCTTTTCTAACATAGTGGCCAAAATTCCAAATATTCTTGATGAGAAAGGTTAGCCAACAAGACAATCTACAAACCAGGGTTTTTAAAGGTATGTTAACTTGAAATTAACATAAATTTTGATTGCAAAATCTATTATTGGTGATTAAAAAATTATGATACAAAGAAAAAAGGGGAGTATTATGATACATGATTCTTGAAAGTGAAGACTGAGGGTACCATGTATCCATACCGAGAAACCAATTTAATGAAATGGGTGATACAGTGTTGAAAAAGGTTGATTTGGTACATTTGCAAGAATCACTTAAAGGGGAAATGGATCAAGAGATGGAATAATTACAAAATTCCATGGAACCCATGCTCTGACATACTTTAAATGGGAGGTTCCCTAAAGGTGATATTCTGACATGAGAAAATCATGAAAGTGGGGAGAATAACATTGTTAAACCCCAACTACATATGGGAAATATTTTAACGGTATGGAGAACACAGATATTGAATCCCAAAATCATGATTATTCATCACTCCAAGATCTGTATCATCATGCGTTAAACTCGACACCAAGGAACTACTTAATTCCCAAGATTGATATGAGAAAATTTGATGGTAAAGATCCTATAACATGGATATTCTAAATGGAGCAATTATTTTATCTACCCCAAGTTCCAACTTCACAAAAGGTAACTCTTGCATCCTTGTATTTAGAACCTAATCAATTTGTTTGGTACCAACAACGTTTGTGAACAAAACGTTGACTACTCAAAATGAATATTGTGGATTCTCCAAGCAATCTTACTAACTACTCCTACTACATAAATCTTAAAACCATAAGGATTATATTGTCTCTTGATCCATTTTTATGGATGAATTGATAGAACACTATGGGGATATTAAGAGCAACACATTCTTTAGTCAATTGATAAATCTCCAACAAAGAGGTCCAATTATAGTGCACATTTAGAAATTCCAAAAGTCTTGGGGTAAAGAACAATCCAAAGGATAATTTGTTAGATCTTTTTATGGGCGTTTTAAGGGGAGCATTGAACATGAAGTGCATCTCTTCGAATCTAAATCTCTCGATCATGATTTTAGTGTGGCAAGGAAAGAGGAAAGTAAAAACATGGATACTAGAAGGGTGGCCATTAACAACTATAGAGAGCACCATGTTCCCTCTCCTAACCTTACTCAAACTACAAGGTTGACACCTTAGAAAATGGATGAAAGAAGAGCAAAGGGACTATGTTTCAATTGTGACATCAAGTACAATAAGGGGCATAAATGCGGTGAGAGGAAATTCTTCTACAAAGAATGTAGAGGAAGAATATGAAGAACTACAACCATCATAAGATCTAGAATTGGAAGAGACTGATCCAACATTATATTGTCATGCATTGACTAGCATCATCTGTAATATCCCCAATTGTAATCCCCACAAATTACAATGTAAATGTGAAAATGTGATTTAGGTTGGTGAGCCAATATGTTTGGGTCAAAGAGATCGTATTGATTAATATGGCCGAGGGCTGAACTGTGTATTTTGTACATTGAAATGATTAATAAAAACTAACAATCATTGGCTGCAATATGAGAGGATGATAATGACAGGGGGCTATGATTCCACAAGAGAGGGGGATAAAAGAGGGTCCAAGGGATTACCCATTTCTATTAATTCAGCCATTTTCAAATTAATGTTTATCCCCTTTAAAATATCAACAGAGCTATTAAATTGATGTAAGATCGGTACGTGGAAAAGGTCAACTCACCATTTTATGACAACATGGGTTGTGTACAACTACTTTTGGGAAAAAGTGATATTCAAGCTTGCATGAGAAGAAAAGGAAAATCAAGTACCTCTTTGGGGGAAAATTTTACAAGTTGGTTTTTGGGACAACAAGGGGGAGCTAGCTGATAGAAAGAGCACCATCCATGGTATGCTTGAAGACAACCATTAAAGGGTCGAGTTTATGCTAAAATTGTGGGTTGTGTGCCTATAAAACGAGATGTGAGCCTGTGGTGCATTTTCCCGTTGAAGAAATAACTTAAGAGCCTTGAGAAGGCTACTATGAGCACTCCAATTTATAGTTGAGAGTTCCTAGAGTCTCCAACTGAGATACGTTGTTGACCATGCGCATTGGAGCCCCTGGAGGGAAGTGGGAAGGCCCAAGGGACTTTGTGGTAGAGAAGGGGGATCCCATTCCTTGGGTTGTGCAGGTTGAGGGAAAAGAGAGTTGGCGGAATTAGAATTATTGTAGGAGTTAGTAACTTGGGAATTGGGTTGTTGAGTGTATGGACAATGGACAAGAGGGCCTTATTTTGAGAGAAATGGAACAACAATCCTATGGCTAGGAGGATTGTCCCTTGTATGCAGCCAGTCGATTCACCCATTGAAAGATAAGTTTTTGGTATGTTTTATAATGTTA
>JASDQU010012337.1:234007-245068 GCA_032191745.1 Picea mariana
CCTTGTATGCAGCCAATCGATTCACCCATTGAAAGATAAGTTTTTGGTATGTTTTATAATGTTAGTTTGATGTGTATACATTTTTAATTGAATGTTGTGTTTGCTTGAATGGCTACATTCACATTTTTTATTTGTTGTGTAATTGTATGAGTAATTTGGGCATGCTATCCTTGTTGAATTTTATTTTGTTAAGGCATTTAAATCCATTTTTATCAATATGGGGTATTTTACAATTCGTATCAAAATTTAGGTTGCAACACTTGGCTTGCAAGGGTCTGTTATAGCACAAATATAGTTTCTACCTATGTTTTAGTTGGGAAAATTTGCAGAATTGAGCAAAATCCCTAATTTTGAGGCCTATTTTAGTGGAAAATTGACATGGGTATGTCATGAATATGAAATCAACAAATGGGTTTCGGTCTAGGAGGATAAAATGGTAAAATTTATGGCCGTTGCACATGGTGTTTGGGGAAAAAATTGAGTTCGTCCAACAGAAAGGATATGGGGTCGAAATTCCCCTAATTCCAATTTGTGTTAGGATTTATTGTAGCAAAGGTCAACTTGGTCGATTAAGTGGTCAAATGTAGATTGGAGGGTTGAGTTTGGCCTAGGAAGCAGAGTTTTCATTTTTGCAATAGTTGCATTCGTCGCCAGATCGAAAATGCAAAAAATGACTAAGTGTTGAATTTTTTTTGGTGGACAATACAAAGAGTGTCGGTGAATGAAAGAATTTTGTGGATGATATAGGGTGTATCGGCAAAGAAAACACTTTCATCGTCCAACGTGTCGGTGAAGAAAGAATATCTTGTGCTGAAACATCAACAAAGAAAGAAGATCTTGCACCGAAACGTCGACGAAGAAAGAAGATCTTGCGTCAAAAGATCAATGAAGAAATAAGATCTTGCGCCCAAACTTTGGTGAAGAAATAATA
Source organism: Picea mariana (assembly GCA_032191745.1). Taxonomy (NCBI): domain Eukaryota; kingdom Viridiplantae; phylum Streptophyta; class Pinopsida; order Pinales; family Pinaceae; genus Picea; species Picea mariana. The sequence goes on from JASDQU010012337.1 coordinate 234,939, forward strand.
TCTTGCACCAAAACATCGAGGAAGAAAGGAGATCGTGCGCCAAGAAATTGTAAAAGAAAGGAGACATTGTGCCAAAATGTCAGCGGAGAAAGGAGATCTTGCACCGAAACAATGACGAAGAAATGATATCTTGCACCAAAACGTCAAGGAAGAAAGGAGATCTTGCACCAAGACATCGACAAAGAAAGGAGATCTCGTGTTGAAATGTCAGCAGAGAAAGGCTATCTTGCGCTGAAACATCGACGAAGAAAGGAGATCTTGCGTCGAAACGTTGACGAAGAAAGGATATCTTGCGTCGAAGCACCAACGAGGAGAAAATATCTTTGATCGTCGATAGAGGGCATGTATCGACGAGAGAGAAAGATATTTGATCACCGATAAAGGACGTATATTGGCGAGAGAGAAAGATCTTTGATCATCGATAAAGGGCAAGTATCAGTGAGAGAAATATCTTTGATTGTCGATAAAGGGCATGTATCGGTGAGAGGGAAAGATCCTTGATTGTCGATAAAGGAGTGTGTATTGTTGAGAAAGAAATATTTTGACTAGTTGATATAAGGAAAAGAGAAGAAAAGAAAGAGAAGAGAAGAGAAAGAGAGAATAAGAGAAGAGGAGAAAGATAAGATTAAAGGGAAAGAGAAAATAGATAAGTTTACAAAAACAAATTTGGAGCTAAAAACTTGTTTTGGCCATAATAGGAGCAAAAAAACTCATATTCAAATGAAATTTAAAGGGTATTTTTGTAGTGATGATGGATACAAAAGTGTTAATGAGGGCCACTAGATATTTCTGCTTCAATTTTCCCAAAAAATCAAATAGTGGTTTTTAAATATCTAGGTCATGCTCGGTAATCAAGACCCAGAATAAGGTGAAATTTTATAGATAGCTCAAAAAATAGGCATGAAGATACCTAGTTGAGATTTAAACAAAATTCAAAAGGGTTTCGAGTGGAGATTCCAAAACAGAGCAAAATCCACTATTCTCGAGCACTTTTTGGGGATTTTTGAAATCTTCAGAGGAGGGAAGGGACCTCAAATCACAAAGCCAACACAAATTTATTTGGTAAACATTTTATCTACTCATTAATCTAGACAACTTTTTTAAAGGAAGTTTTTGTTAGTTTTTCTTCATTTGGGAGATAACCATTTTCTATTAAAAATTCTAAAGTTTGGAAAAAATGTAAAAAAACAAAGTTGGAAATCAAAGATTGATGTAGAAGTCAGACGGAGCCTTAGATCATAGATCTGAGATTTTTTGTGTATTGACAATTAGGAATACTACTAGCACCCAATACAAAAGTGTTTTTTGTTCTTGTCGAATTTCTTTCTACAAGTGGCAGGAGTTAGCCTTTGAGATTTATTGTACCAGTGAAACAGGTGCAAAAAAGGTGAAACCATTAATTTCAGGAAGCCATAAATTTTATCTCAGAAATTAGATTGGATCATGATTATAGCCATTGGAAAGGTAATCCAGAGGAAAACATGACAAAAGGTTTATGTTATCTCAAAAAAAAATTGATTTTGTTATAAATCTGTAGGGAAAATGGCAAATAGATTTTGTGAACCATGCAATTATTCAAAATGAAGATTTTCCAAATAATGTCAATTTTGGAAAAACATTTCCATATGATAGAGGTACATGCCATATATGAGTATCAAGTAAGGAAGACTACAAATGCTCATAATGGTGCCTATGTAGTGGCATGAAGACTCATTTGGGAGAGTTATAGCCTGGTAATGGAAAAATGGGATAAGCTTTCAATAACACGGTATTGTTGATGAACATGGGACATTCAAATAGAACGTGTTGTGTCAAGTTATCGCTAACAAGAAGATCATATGTCATGAGTGAAGATTGTGTGTTTTTGTTACATATTATAATTCCAAGGTCCAATGGACAGGGAAGCAAGGTATAGCTTGTAGAGTTGGCTGAGACAATAAAGAACTTGTCAGGGGAAGTGAAAAGCTATAGGGTAGGTAATGAAAAGTGGATAAAGGACTCATGAAGGGAAGAGAAAAATTAGTATTCAGTTGCTACAAAGTTTGAATGAATTGCAAATGCATATCAACTAGGATTCTCATAGAAACATGAAGCCAATAGGTGATGTCATTACCGGGCACAAAAAGGCAAGGTAAGACTCTATAGCCTTGACGATGGAGATGTGTTGATAGATGCAAAGCTTGTTGGAAAAAATACCAAGGATCTCAAGAGGTGATGTATGACTGATGTGATGGGTGAGTCATCTCTACATGCAAGCATAGGAATGTTCAAAAAAGAATTTCTAGCTATGAATTAGCTACTTTTGTCCAAAAGTGCTTAGGGCAAGAAAGCCACTTATGTTATCAAAGTGCGCAATGGAAGTAGGGTAAAGGTGAAAGGAAATCAAGGGATGGAATAATGAAGTTCCATTCTCTTTTGAGTGTCGACGGAGAAAGGAAATATTCCATCTGAAATGCTTTGGTTCTGAGTGGACAAGACAAGGCACCACAGGGAGTCACTCAATGAAGTGAAGAGAAGTATTTTAAAATTGAACAAAATCCAATGGATAACTAGAGAAAATGGCAAGGGATGCCATAATGTTAATGGGTAATATGGTGAGAGGATACTGCAATAGTAAGAAGAGTGTGATGATAAAACTACCTCATTCTAAGGTGTTGGAAGGTTTTGGCAAAGTAAATTTGGGCATGATTTCCTAATTGGAAGTAGTTACCTATCTGACATATTGGTTGGAATTCCAGTATGACCAAGTGGGTCTTGGATGAAATATGTACAGATCAAGGAACAACAATGCACAAATAAGCAGAATGATAGTGCACAGGGCCGAAAGATCGAGAGGGATTCATGGATGGCTACATGGAACACAATAAGTTGAACACAAATATGCACTGGAGTGCATAATGGAAATGATGCATGATACATACGATGAAGCTAGGATGGATATGCATTAATATGCATGATGAGATTGAATGCTTGGTGCATATTGATGTTCATTAGTGCATGCATGAATGCTTACAAATGCACATTGCATGCTCGTAGACTAAGAGTAGTATGTTTTTATATATTTGCAATAATGATGTTATGATAATTGAATATGACTAATGATGAACCATGTATCCAAGAAAAATGTTTATGGCATGGTTGAAGAGGTTGATGGTATTGTCGTTGCAGATGAAATCCATCCGTACGAAGACAAATAAATATGGTAATAATGTTGATCAAGAGGTTAGTGAAGAAATCATGTGATCTTCTACAAATACCAATTGATTAGGTAGCATCAAGTAAATTGATAAAAACCATGAAGGTATGCATTTGGGTTGCTTCTGATGCATAAATGTTGAAGGGAATTGAGGTAAGATCTCCCTCAACTAAATTTCAATATTCAAATAATGTATATTATGAGAATGAAACTCCACTAAATGTGGTAAAGGTAGAGGGCCTTGAGTATACAAATGTTGTTTAATGCTTGAATGAAATTATATGAAATTTAATTGCATATTAAGTTATATTGGTTATGAGATCATAACCATGTCAAGTCAGAAGACATACTCCTTCTATATAAATGAATGCCAATAGAGATAGCCATGTGTGAGGCCATGTTATGGTTGGATATGGAAGGATTATGTTGTCGTACAAGTGCGAGTCAATGGTCTTCCCTTGTACAACTAATTTTTGGACTACAATCTCTTTGCCGAAACTGAAGAGCACTAAGGGATTATGTTCCTAGTGTTGTGTATGGGTAGAATATGAAGGTATCCAAATGATTGAACAAGTAAATGGGAAAGAGTTTAGATGATGTGTCAAGGTGTTAACTAGACCTTCCAACTCACCATGGTGGAATACATTACATAGATATGTGGTATTTTGAGTTAATGCAAGGATGCATTGTGTAGATGTGGCCATGAGTATTGGCACATTGGTTTATTTATTGATAATGTTTGTTTGCATTATGAAAAGTTTGGTGTGATAGATAATGCATATACATATGTTGATCTATCTTCCTGTTAGGGATAAGAGACAACCTTAAAGGGTACTTTTATGTGGATTCAAAAATACCCTCTTCTTTTTTAAAGAGGCGGTGCTCCTCTATTTCTCACTGAGATAATAATTATGTCCAAATTTATAAACAATAGTTTTATCATTCATCACACTAATGCCTGAGAGTGAAACATGCAAAGGACAGATTGAAAATAAAGAATTTTTAAATCATAAGGATAGAAAATAGTTCATAATATTGTATCATATCCATCTCCATATTATGGAGAGACACAACGATACATCTGAAGCAAAATGGACAAAACAAAGAGAAGCAAAGATGGTCCTTTCAGAGAACTTTAAAAGATTTAGAAACTTTCATATCATAGGGATGTAAATGAAACTCATTCTTTAGATTCCATGCTCAAATAGAAGTCTAAAACCACAAAAGTCATGATCCCCAAGGTAGCTCTATGTGGAATTTCAAAAATAAGTACAAATTGACCGTTCAATATCAAATAAAATGTGTGCAACAACTTGGCACTACATAATATTCCTGATAATTAAACGAGAAATAGGTAATGCATTCAGCCCAGTGGGCTAGGATGAAGCTCCCATGGACCATATATCAAGCATAGGTAACCTAGAAGACAAAAGAAGTAGTCAAAAATCGGTCTTGTATACAGACAACATTCTGAATGAAAAGATTGGAGGATTTGCAGACCGAGAAAGAATAAATGTGAGGGAAATGCTTTAGACGAATGATTGTACTCACAAAAATGATATTAGAGAAGAACCCCCATGGATTCTCTCTCATTTTTTAAACAAGAGGGAGCATCTCGAGTAGAACTCTCATAATTGTTTCTTCGATCTTCAAGATTACAGTGGATTAGTGACTACTTTTAATGTACCATTCGACCATTCTTGAATATATTCACATAACGGTGCTACAATTATGAAAATAACAATGATTATTAAATTCTCTTTGTAAGTGCAAACTTAGTTATTCATACCCCCCAACCAGGACCCACTTTAAGCGTTCATAAATTTTCTTTTAATAACCATTTTCAAAAATAATTTGTTGCCAAGCCAAATATAGTCACAACAATGTTTTGATTTTTAGGGCATGATAACTATCAATGGAAACCATTTATGGGTTTTTCTTCACGACTCTAGCTTTCCAACGACCTCTCGTTTTCTCACTTTGGACATCGAGATAAAAAATTATGGCCTATGAAAGATAGAGACTCAACAATTGTTGATCTATTCTTCCACATGAATTATTGGCCCCTCATTTGTAAATCTGCCCTATTCATCCCACATGCATTGCAGGAAGGTTCTCATATCATGTTTATAAACAAAATGGCATCACATATTATTTGCTTTTGAAGTAGAGAGAGCTATGGAACCTTGCGTAGCTTGTGCATAGTGTAGTTTTTGGTTGCCACCTCATGATCCAGTCATCTATATCCAACCCATGACTTTTAAGTGTTACACAGAGATAACTCCACTTCATTGTCATGTGTCCATGTGTCCAAATTTCAAGGGGTTTCCATGTGTCATGTTGTCATAGCTAGAGATTTTATTGAGAGGCATCCCAAATGAGGGAAAATAAACTAGGTGTTTGGTCAATGCAGAGAATAAGGAATGAGGAATAAATAAAGATAACAATGAAGAATAATAAAAATAAAAATAACAAAATGTACAGGGGGAATGGGAAATAATAAAAATAAAATGAAATGCGGGGAGAAATAAAAATAATGAAATGTAGGGAGAAATAAAAATAACAAAAATAAAATAAGGAATGATAAATTGGGGAAATAATAAAAATAAAATGAAATGCGGGGAGAAATAAAAATAATGAAATGTAGGGAGAAATAAAAATAATAAAAATAAAATGAGGAATAACAAAATGTAGGGAGATAGGGAAAAATAGTAATGAGGAATAATAAATTGGGGAGAAATAAAAATAATGAAAATAAAATGAAAAATAATAAAATGCAAGGAGATAGGGAAAAATAATAATGAGGAATAATAAAGATAAAAATAATAAAATTCGGGTGCAATTTGAGGATTGCAGGTGTAATTTGAATGACATGGAAATGCGGGTGTAATTTGAGGATTGCGAAAATGCAGGTTGAGGGAGGTCAATGGATGAGGTGATGGGAGGTCTCTCGCATTTTGCATTCATGTAAAATGACTAAGTAAAGGAGGAGGTGGAGAAGCAATAATTTGGTAAAAAGGCTAATTAAAAAGGAGGTAAGGTAAGTAATCCAAGAGTAGAGTAACTCTGCATGAAAATAACACTTGGTCAACATTCCAAAAATGGAAGGGAAAAAATGGTGATATCTCGGGCATATGACCTCTATTTTTTATTCTATAAAATGTTGGACGAAGTTGACACATAAGGCTATCCAATGAGAGGATGATCACAACAAATTTCCTTCTTTTTGGTATTATTTTTATTATTATATTGTTGAAAAGATAAATCATCCTCGTTGGCCTCATTGAAGAACTGCAACATCATAAATTGATTTTGAATTCTAAAATACTTGTTGTGTCATGATCAATAGGTAGCAGTCCTCTAGCACTTTCCAAATTTCAAAATTTGGCCTCCCTTGATTAATTATGCATCGAAATCACTATATTTGATGGGCGAAAAGAAAACATGTCAACAAAAGGGAATTATAGTTTCATTTCATTTAATATGCATAATAGATGGAAGTGATTGAATTGTTGGTATGATACAATTCTGAAATCATTTCATGAGATATTGTAAATGTATGGAAAAAGGTATATTGTGCATAAGAAATTGACAATCTATTTGGTTGAATGAAAGTTGAGGAAATTGCAAGAAGAAAAGTCTTGTATATGACAATGGTGTAAGCCCATAAGAAAAAAACGACACCTGCTACTGCAAGAGCCAAATATTATGAGAACGAATATCATACTGGGACATTTGAATTTCCTTATGAAGTAAGCTTGAATTAATAATTGAAATTGTTATGATGAGTGGATGCATTATCAATAATTTTTTTTTTAAATAAAAAAATTATATACAAATAACTTTTTATATTTAAAAAAAATAAGCATTTCATGTAAGATCCGCCTTCTATGTACATTACACAACAAAGTAGAAGGCGGATCTACAACTCTCTAATGCATCAATAACTAATATTTCTTTTGAAACTAAGGCGTTATGCCTCAAATACCTTCAAATTCATCCAAAATGACCCATCTTTTAAATGTCTGCGAACTTTCTTGAACAAGATGGCCATTAAATCAACAGTCATATATTAAATATGGCTCGAAATCTGAGTTTTGGATCCCATAAGATTGTCCTTCATAACTCCTAACATCATTTGGTGTATGAAGCATTTATGAAACTTCGACTTTCAAATGGAACATGGTACATTTTATACTTTTATATTGTTCTCTTAAAAACAATATGATATCTGCTTATAACTCACTTTTAAGCATGTATAATCTTATATTAATTCATATGGATGGATATTACAACCATGCTTATGCTTTTGAATGAGTTTTCATTATGTGTAATAAACTTTATATTGTTTATGAAACAATATAATACCCAGACTTTATAGCCAACTTTTGATAACAATGTAAGGTCATATGCATTCTACTTCCAAATAAAAAAAAATATTTATATAATGAATTTAATATTATTTATAAAAATAATATAAGATTCACATATAGTCCAAACTTTGGAGTTTTATGAAAATCCATATTTTTTTTTAGGTTAATATGATGTTGTTTGTAATTTCAATAATAGATCATGAATGTAAAGTATAATAGTGTTAGGAACACATGGAGTGAGAAATGAGACCATATTAAGTGATAGGTTGAGAGGCATGATAATATTGTCAGGTATGGCGTTGAATCAACTTTAAAATATAGAGTGGAATTTTTAGCGAGAGTCTACAAAAATTTTGTGCAAACAATGTGTATTTAAGGGAAGCCTGGCAACGCTTTGTCGGGTAAGTACTATTGACAAAAATGGTTGTCAACATATTGTTTTATGGTTACAAACTTATCTTTGAATATATGCTTATATTTTGGAGTTGAGAAATCATGTGAATAAGATAATTGTTATATGATAATGGCTATAACATATATATTTCTTGGTGGGTTCTATAGGAACAATTGAAGAACAAAGACATGAGTGAGTACTCGAAAAGGAGAGAACCAAAAGGAAATGGAGCTCAGGGACATGGGCATGGAACAAGTAAATTCCAAGTGGACTTATTGCATCTTAGAAGGAGAAAAGTGGAGTTGAAGGATGCAATACATGAGGCACATATGCAACTATTTGAAGGTTTGGATATTCCATTATCACAACTAGAGTTCCTGGATCCACGGTGCTAAGACTTCCTATCCAACCTTGTTATAGAGCCCTGGAGGGAAGAATACAGTCTAAGGGACTATGGTGCAGAGAAGGGGCTACACTTCCTTGGGTTGTGTAGGTTGAAGGGAATGAGAGCTTGTTGGTTGGACTTGCTATGGGAGTTGACAAATTGTGAAAATTGTTATAGTTGAAGTTCTTGGAGCCACAACTCTAAGACTTCCTAGTTGTTTGTGTTAGAGCCCCGGAGAGGAGTGGTACAGCTTGAGGGACTGCATAGAAGAGAAGGGGTTAAAATTCCTTGGGTTGGGAAGATTGACGAGAATGAGAGATTGTTGATTGGAATTGTTGCAAGACTTATAAACAATGAAATCATTGTGTATGTTTTTCAGGTCGGGGTGTCTAAGTATGCATGTTGTGGGCTAGACTGCATGTGTTGTATTAGGTCGAAGAACTTATATGTTGAATAAAGGCCAGAGAGCCTACCATTGTAATATTTGTGTACACTTGTATGGTGTTTTTCACCAAGCACAATGTAAAAATAAGGGGGAGGGGATGTAATGTCCCCAGTTTTAATCTGCACAAATTACAATGTAAATTTGCAAATGCGATTTAGGTTGGTGAGCCGATATGTTTGGCTTGAAGATCCCATTCTGATTAATATGGCCGAGGGCCGAACTATGTGTTTTTTTACATTGAAATGATTAATAAAAAATAATAATCGTTGGTTGCAATACAAGAGGACGATAACAATAGGGGGCTATGATTCCACAAAAGAGGGGGCTAAAAGGGGGTTCAAGGAATTACCCATTTCTATTAATTCATCTATTTTCAAATTAAAGCCTATCCCTTCTGAAATATCAAAAGAGTTATTAAATTGATGTAAGAGTGGTAGGTGGGTGTTGAGATCAATTCCTGCTTCCGAAATTTCCCTCCCCTTTTCTAATTGTCCAACTTCTTTTCTCCCTTTCTTTTCCCTCTTCTATACTTACTCGTTTTCCCCTTTTTCTTTTTTCCCTTCTACTCTCCCTTTCTAGTTCTATACTTAGTCGTTTTTCAGAATGACGGGTTCTCGGGTTGGCGAATTTACGGATCCTCATCTCCATCAACACCCTCACATCACAAGTCCAACTGACCTCCACGCTATCATATACTTAGTTGATTTTGCAATCGCGGGTTCCTGGGTTGGCGGGGTCGAACTTTCATACATGTTGACGAGCGAAATTGAACGCTCGTCAACTGGAGGGGTGGATCCAGTCCAGGGTTGTCTAAATAACCCAAGCCGTTTGGGATGATCCACTCCGACGGGTTTAGCGGCTCCATTGGCCGATCTAATTCCTAGGAAAACGAAAGAAAAACTAAGCTAAAGAAACTAATCTAAATGAAAAAAAAGCAACTACAACAAACTATATACAAATCTTAAAACATATATACAGTTCACTAACTAATATCATAAAACAATAATTCTAAGAAATTAAATGTTCAGCTATCAACAGAATTAGATCTGAATTATATATGTACAGTATTTACAGAATACAAATTTTAATCAAAATTTGCAAAAAATCATGTGTAAATTGTCTTAGGATAGCGAAACTATTGTTTTTTTATTTTAATAATTTTTATGAGAAAAAGAATAAAATGAAAGCTATCTAAGCTAAGCAATTAAAATAACAATCCTAACTGTCAATCTGAACTATATATCTATCTAAACTATTGAGAATTCTCGAATTTATTAACTATTAAACAACAAACTAACCTGAAGTAACGCTTCCTATTTGTCCTGCGCAGAGTACTC
>JASDQU010012338.1:6294-26767 GCA_032191745.1 Picea mariana
CCGGATCGACGGTCGTCACTTCGGTGTTAATAGACCTATAGATTCTAATGCCCTGCCTTTCTGTGCGACGATGATGAGCGATGAATGTTTCTTCCCATCCATCTACCCATGCTGATTGATCCTAGTTAATTGAAGTGACTTGCACCTTCTTTCTATTGAGTACCTCTGCATCTGATTTTCTAAACTTCGAAAACCCTTGCATCTCCTTGAAGTTTTATCCCTGTTTTTCCTTCATTTATAACCTCTAAGTTGAAAGCCCAATCTTTGCATCTAGTATCTTGAATGCATTTCATTGTTGGAAATTCTTTGGATTTACTTACCTCTACACTCTAACATTTGAAGACGATTGAGACTGCAGTTTTCACCACTTGATTATTACTGCCTTTCGTTTTGTTTGCTTGGGGATCTTGCCACTTCTTAGGCTACATTTCATTTGATTTGAGGGTGAAATTTTGCCTGACGAATTTATACTTCTAGTCTTTAGATGGTGTTTTTATTAAGAAATAAACTCAGTGAATTGTTGTATTTTGAATGTTAATATCTCTACGAAATTTATTGTGTAGACCAACGTTTTTCAACATATATCAACGTGTTTTTATCATTGAATTTAAAGCGTTCTTTATCATTGAATACATTGTGTTTTATCAATGAATTTAAATCATTTTTTTATCACTAAATACAACGTGTTTTATCACTGAATTTACCGCATATTTATCACTATATTTAAATTGTTTTTATCACTGAATACAATGTGTTTTATCACTAAATTTATAGCATTTTTATCATTGAATTTACAATGTTTTTTTTTTTATCACTGAATTCAGCGTTTTTATCACTGAGTTTACAGCGTTTTCATCACTGAATTCACAACATTTTTATCACTGAATTTACAACGTTTTTCCCCAATAATTGCAACGAACAACATATTACAACAATATAATTTCTCCAGTAATTACCACGAAATTATCTTATTTCAACGAATAGAATAGCTCTTGTTAATTACCGTGAATTATAACATGTACAACAATGTTATGTCCCTATATTTGTATAGCATATATTGTTGGACAACGCTTGCAGTGGGCCAACGTTGATTGGATTGGCTCGAGGTAAGGATGGTTATGGCTCTGCATTTTTAGTGTATCCTCCATTAAAATCTGCATCACAATTATTACCTTGAGATCCAGATATCTAACCCTACGTTTCATAATTTTGACCATGACCCGTTCTAATACTTGACAGCATTTATTTTTCTTATGATAAAAATATTATGATGACACCGTGATAGCCGTATTATTTTCCACAACAATTTATTTTTGTAATTTAAAACTTTTAGACAAGGATACCAATCTATACACTCCGCGATATATATTTTCACCATGTATTTTTAACCTGTATTTACACTGTATATCAACACCCTACGTTACCTTTTACTTGCAATATATGTATCCCTATTTCACTCTATTGTGCATATTTACTCTTACACTTGTTCACACTATTTCCTTTATATCTTATATCAATTCTACCTATCGTATCTTTAAATGACATCAAATAATATAGTTGACTTAGTGATTTTACGTATTTAACTTACAACCTTCTCACATATAATTAGTGGAGAGTAACTTCTTTAATGGACAACAACTTACTTAGAGACAACCATTGGTAGTGTTGGCAGCGTGCATTTGTTGGTTTTCTTATAGTAATTTGATGATTTTCTTATTGGCGAACTTTAGCATATTCACCAATCATTATAAAACTTATTTTATGAATTCTTATCTATATAGAGAACTCATCATGGGGAAAAATACTTATATATGTTTTAGTTTTAAATTAAAGGATGGCGAGGTCATTAAGGGATTGCAAATTATTATATGTAAGGACAACAATTAAATTTGTGTAGTTTCAGTTTTAAAGGATAGCATTAGATACTTATCTCACCTTGGGATTTGGATTACAGTTTCATTGATTCCCATGTGTTAATGATAATCTTTTACCATGCTCGAATTGATTTGTTGCGCAAGAGATTTTTAGCGTCATATGATTTTCTTGGTCGTCTTGTTGACTTGTCAGTTGGCTGTTAGGGTTAATTGTCATGTGCTGGAATTGTTAAGTTGATCTCCTAGCACGTTGATTTTAGCTGGTGTTGAGGGTATTGTTGTGTTGTTTTTCCTAGGGATGATTTTAGGGACTAAATTTCACTCATGGGCTAATTTTCCATGTTTTTTTGAAAAAACAAATTCGCTTTTCTAAAATTTATTCACCCTAATTCTATAGAATAAAATTATTTTACCTTAAAAATAGCCCAAATTCTAAAGAAACTATATTAAATCCTTATAAATTTGAATATTTTTACAAAAATATTGCCAAATATATATAGTTTCAATATTAAGGACTAGTAAGATTCACCAAGGTTTCTACATTTTGAGATAAATTTCCATCCTTAAAATTGTGCCATGGTTGTTGTCATGCCTATCATCTGGAAATGACCTAATCCTTGAGGAGGGGATCATTGAGCACCCTAATGAATAGAGAGAAATGAGAACTTGGCCGGGGTTGGTTCCTTCCGTGTGATTGTTGTCGAGCGTTGTAAGTTGCTTTGGCGCATGGGTGGAACGCCTTCATGTGTTGGTTCGCACACCTTGAGTTTCTAGTCTTGTTTGTTAATGACATTGTGTTGGGAGGCGGATGTTGTTCTTTATCTTGCAGGCATGGTCTTTCTTGTGTCGGGTGGGTAGTCATTCCTCTTTGTTGTTAGACGCATTTTGCACCCAGTTTCCCTTGTGCCAGTGCGTGGAGTCATAGTTTCCTATTGCCTGGAATGCGTGCTTGCATTCGTCATCAGTGGTGTGGTTAAATTGTTGTCGTCATTGCCTTCTTACCTAAAAACAAAAAACAAATTGCACTTCTGTTTCGCTTGTAGTTGTAATGAAGGGAGCGTCATAGACTGTCAAGCCCAAAAAACTATATATTATTTATTATCAAAAGAGCATCAACCTCTATATTAAAATAAAACCCTATCCATCTACTTATGATATAATGAAATTTCATAATGAAATAAACAAGCATTATATACCATACCCCCTCAACAAAAATACCAACTATTGTTTCAAAAAATTCATGCCTGAACAACTCACCTATGGGAATTTTTCTTCCCATATATAAAACATACTCCATTAGTATGTTTCTTCTAACATCAAATTGACTACCCCCTCTCAAATTATAACATATTATTTTCTCTTTCTAGATGTAGAATTATTTCGAGATTCAAAGACAGTGGAAAAATTATTGATACCAAAAATATCATCTAAATGAAGGTTTCTCCCTATTAACCTTGAACCTACTCTTGAAATATGGATCCAATATTATAGCCTCAAACTCTCTATAAAGATAAATCCCTCTAGTGATCTATCCACCAATAATCCTCTATCAATGTCTATTGAATTTTGACCAAAAGAAACTTCTTACACATCCTTTATACAATTAAAAAAAAGACAATCCTCTCTTGATCACCAAAATAAACTATAATTCCTATCTTTGCTAAACCTTCAACAAAATTTGTTGGGTGAAAAATTGATAATCAACCATGTGGTACCTCCACTAAAAATGCAGAGAAAAATTAATTCATCTAAGGGAAAATGGTTTTATGTCCTTTATATCCATAAAAATCCCATGTATATCCCACATGAACCTTTAATTCCACTCATCCTACTATATTGTAGATATCAAATCTATTAGATCTCAAAGGAGACTCATGGATGACCTCGACGAAACCCGTCCCCATGTCACATAGGAAAGGATTTCCTCTTAGCTTCTATGTCACTTTTAGAATTGTGTGAAAACACTTCCTATCGATTCCCCCTCCCTATAAAACTCATAATTATTTTGAATAATAACTATAATGAAAGAGTACATATTAAGAATGTATACATCATTTATATATACTTTATCTGTTGTTTTGAACCGAAATAATACTTCTCTCCAGTTTTGAAAGAGATATTTTATTTCGAACATTATATCTCTATAGTTTTGAAGGAGATATTTTATTTCAAACATTATATCTCTCTGGTTTGGACCTTTTTTTACAGGAACAATATTTTTGGTAACTCTTGGTGATGTGAACCATAATACTTCTATGCGGTTTTTATACTCTTGGTGATGAGAATAATCTTTAGAGTTTTGAACTCTCGATGATAGGAATAATCTCTGCGGTTTTGAACTTTTTCTCAGTAATACTCTCTGTGGTTTTGAATAATTTTTAGTTCTGACTTATTCCACCCACTAAGAAACTGGGCATGTGTTTGTGATTCAGTTTTTTCTTGTTAAACCCATTTAGCACCTATACACGTGAAATAAAGTGAATCATTTGTTACTTTGATTCAAGTTTAGTTTTAAATTTATTTATAATTTAGTAACTTGTGAAAATTAAAGAGATTTAAATATATATATTTTTTAACTTTTAAAAGTTTAATAAAGTCAATACAAAATAACATGTGTTACCTATTTTATCTTCTTTTCAATATGATAAATCCACCACCTATTCCAAAACCCCAGCCTGTCAAGGGGAGGCCCCCCAAAGTCACCCTAGATAGCCTTTAAAATTATATGGAATCATTAGAAAAAATGAGAGAAAAAAAAGATGCCAAAAAACAAATAGATTTAGAATCATTAGAAAAAAAGGAGTGAAGAAAGAGACCTAAAAATCCAAATATAGTTAGAGTCAATGCTTGATAAAAAAGTTAGAATCTTCATAGATACCATTCAAACTCAAATAAAGAATAGATTGTTAGGGTTCAAGACTCAATTAGGGACAATGGAGGATAATATTCAAGAAATGGAAAAACAATAGAAATCAAACCAAGGAGAGGTTGAATAAAATCGCAGCTTGAGGCATAGGATTAAAGTGATATAAGAAAAAATAACTAACAATTTGACCCTCAGTAATCTAGAAAACAAATTGGATATGAAACCCATCAAAGAGGAAATGAATAATATATTCGAACTAGACCATGAGCATAATAAAAGATCCTTGAACCTCATAATTTTTGGTATAAAATAACAACAAGAGGAGGATACACTAGAAATTGTAAAAGAATTAAGAAATAAATCACATATTGAAACAACTTATGTCAGAGAAGAAAAGAGTATAGTAAAAATAATTGATCATAAAGATAGATTTATGTGTGTCAAAGTAAGTTGTAATGACCATAAATATAGCATATTAAGTAAGTATGCAAGCTTACAAAGGTCATGAATATTTATAAATGTAGACATCATTGTCGAAGACCAAGCTAAATTAAGAAGGAAATTTCAAAAGGTAAAAGAAGTCATGAAAGGAGGAAAATGGGAAATAACTAGAAATCGAAAAGATATTGTTAGGGATAGTGATGAGAAGGATAATAACAAATAGGAATTTGGGACACTCAATATTTTTTTTGGAACTGTCGTGGCTTTCCATTGCGCAAAGGTCCTACGATAAATTGGATCTGGAGTAATATTGATATTATTCGTCTAGTTGAAACTTGGGAGAATTAAGAGTATAAGGTCCCTAATATATAAGGATTTGTCATGTGGTCGGCATGGAACAAAAAGTCCCACCGTAGAGGGATAGGAGGCATAGCTTGTTATATTAGAAAGATAATTTCTCCTCACATTCAACTTCATAAGATTGACCCTCTCAATTGGTACATTTGGATATAAATTTCAGACAACAATGCTAAGAAGATGTATATACTAATTGGTTATTTTTGCATCCATAAAAACAATCTATATGGTAAATGTCCCTATAATAATTTAGAAAAAGACATTTATAGTTTGAAAAACAAAGGTAATATCCTCCTTCTATAAGACTTTAATGATAGGAATTCAACTAACCAAGCTACTCTTTTAAGCAATGATTCCAACCATAATCCTTTTTGGCTAGATGAGGACCTTGTTTTATCTAATTGCTACAAAAGAAACTCTAAAGACCTAATTGTGAATTTGTTAGGTATTGAGTTGGTCAAGCTTTGTAGCTCTCAAGACCTAATAATTTGCAATGGAGTCATGAAGTGGCCAAACTCCAACTAGATTACTTGTATTCATCGGATAGGTAGTTGTGTCGTATATTATGTGATATTTGATATCTTTGTTTCCAACCAAATAATAACTTTTGACCTTTTAAATGACCATGAACCCAACTCTCATCATAGACCTTTAACCCTAACTATAAATGTTTCCATGCATAGGAGCACCATTGAAGAGAATCATGATGATTAAAGGAAAACACGCTTTGATAAAAGTAAAGTTGACCTTTTCTTAAAGGATTTAAATAGTGAATTACATCTCCTAACTTATAAGGACACCAGTGAATACCTCTATCATAATTTTACAACTACCCTTTCCACTTCTATAAACACGTTCTCTTTTGAGGTGTCACATAAAAATAATAATAGAATGACCAACCCTTTGTATGATAAAGAATGTAAAATTTCTAGGAAATCCATTATGGATGATTCTAATGAGTCCTTAAAAATCGATAAGATCAATCCATACAAATCACTAATTAAAAGGAAAAATAGAAACTATATCAAGAAAAGGAAAGAGAATCTTTCGCAACTATCTAAGTCGGATCCTAAGAATTTCTGGAGGAAAATTCTAATACGCAATACTAAAGAAAATAATATGATTCCCTTACGGGACTGTAATTCTTACCTTAAAAGTATTTACGAGTTTCCAATTCCATGGACACCATTCCTATTGTCCCTACAGAGGATGAAGTTTTTTCATTGGATGACATAGAGTTTGGGGTTTAGTGGCTTGCAAATGGGAACGTTTAGGACATTGAAGGCTACCGATTTGAAATTTTTAAAATCGAAGGGCGTATTATCATCCCACATTTATACAATCTCTTCAATTTAGAAATCAAGAAAAGCATCCATAAACCCTAGATGCAAATCCCCATTATTCCTATTTTTAAAAATAGGGATAGAAACATTCTCTCTAATAATATGACCATTATGATTAGCCTGATTTTAGCCAAGCTTTATGGAATTATTTTGGAAAATAAGATTATCCTTTGACTAGAAATTCATAGTAGGAGAGCTAAAGACCAAGCCGTGTTTAGGAGATATCATTCAACTGTGGACCATATTTTTACCTTTAGGATCATTGCATAGGAGTTCTGAATTACTAAAAACATTCGTTTTTGTTGTTTTTTTTACTTTAGAAAAGATTTTGACATGTTTACTAGGAGAATCCTTTGGAATAGGTTGGAAGATATAAAAGTTCCTATTGAGTTGAGAGTTGTTGAAATAAGGTTGTATGGGAACGTTGTTCCCATTTGTAAGAACACTGAGGTTTGGTTGAAAGAGATTAACTACAATATTGGAGTCAAGTAAGGTTTTCCCTTGTCCCCTACTGTTTTTGGCATATAAATTGACAAGTTGGAATATTTCTTGGAAGAACCAAGTTGTGTAATCATACTCTCATTGGTATAGTCATCAATCTTATTCTTTATTATTCTTTATGATGATGATATCATTCTTATGGTGAGGAGTCCCCATGATCTTGAAAACCAAATAAGAATCCTCAAGGATTTCTTCTCCAATATGGGTATGACTATTAATACTAACAAGACTAAGGTCATGATCATTAAATCCAATAAGATCACTTATGATACCTCTGTATATGATAACAAAATGTTGGAGGAAGTATCTTGGAATCAATAGTTACCACAAGCTCAACTAGAATTATAGCATTGAGAAAAGGATTATTGAGGGATGTAAACCTTATTATGGGCTTGAAAAAAATTGTAAATCAATCGATATTTGGATATATGGGATAAGAAGAAACTACTCTTTGAGAATCTTGTTATGTTTTTTACTCTTTATGGATGTGAAGTCTTGGGATGTAGTTTCTCTCATGAATATTGGAGAAAGATAGAGAAAATACAAAAGAATTTTATAACCTATAATCTCAAAATTAAAGGAAATAAGCCCTCTCCCATCCACCTCTTAGAAGAAACCATTTCCCCCATTGAGAGCATAGCTATGACTAGATACCTAATGTATAAAAACAAGTTAAACAACATGGAAGACAAGATACTTCATAAAATTGTTTCAAAATCTAGTCATAACCACCATCAGCTCATGCGAGGATGGCATAAAGATGCCTGGTCTTGGATAAGCTATTGGGGAATCATGGAAGACACCATTTTGCACAATAAGGATACTATTAAAAATATCATCAAATCAAAATTTAAGGAAAAAATGTGGCGTGATAAAGAGTTAGAGGAAAAAAGGAAATGAACATATTATAAGGATGTAATCAACCATAATCTAGAAGGTCAAAATTATCTCTATGTTTTGACAAGTGTAAAGAAAAAAATAAACATTGCTAAGATAAGAACAAATTCTCACAAACTCCATAGTGAAATTGGGGTTTGGTCAACTCCTAAAACACCATGGGATGAAAGAGTGTGTCATTTCTGTGACACTAAGAAGGTTGAAAATGAAAAACACTTTCTCTTATATTGTCCAGCCTATACCCACATTAGATTTCAATTTCAAAATATTTGTCATAGTACCAACCTTCCTAATCTTTTAACTCAACAAAAGTATGGTAATCTTGGAAAGCTTCTCTTAATGTTTTTCGAGCACAGATTTTTTTTTATAAATAATTGTGTGTAATCTCTTAGCCTCTTAAGGTGGATGTTAACCATCAACATTATCATTTCAAATAACATATAACAATATAGTAATAACATTTATTATAAATTATAAAATTTATAGTTAATCTTAATTTTATAAAATAAAAATATTTTTATGGAATGAAGAACTTATAAATGAAGACATTATTTTGAATAATAATCATAATGAAAGATTACATATTAAGAATGTATGCATAAAATTTATAATTAATCTTAACTTTATAAGATAATTTGTTTTGTTGGGTGAAGAACTTATAAAGAAAGGCTTAAATTTTAAAACTTAGAAGAAGACATAGATACACATATACACACATGAGGTTCAATTCAATTAGATGGCCAATGTCTCCAATGAAATTGTATCATTATCTTTTGGATGAACTTGCTTGGATGACCTTAGAAAAGTAAGAGATTACTTGGATTTATTTCAAATGGTATTCATTTGCTTGAAAAGCATTAAGATCAGAGTTTCAAGATCACTAAAGTTTTGATGAATTAGAAGGTTAGGAAGGTCAAGTTTGTGACAAATATTTTGAAGTTGGAATCTAATTTTGATATACTCATAACATTTTAATAAAAAATGTTTTTCATCTTCAACCCTTTTAGTGTCACAAAATTATCCTCTAAATTATATTTTATTTTCTCTAAATTATATTAAAATAAATTTTTTTTAAGAACACAAAATTATCGTCTAAATTGTATTTTGTTTTCTCTAAATTATATTAAAATATATATATATATTTAAGAATAAATTATTTTTAAAATATCATAATAATTACATCTAAAAAATTAGATAAAACAAGTTATTTGTAAATAATCATACAATGATATTTTGATTTTTGAAAATATCTTATAAAAAATAATAATAACAGATACACCAAATGAAAAGAAAGAAGAAAATATTACACACAACCAAGAAAATTGAAAGTAAGTAGAAATAAATAAATAGATAATGGTAATTCCATTCATTTCTTCTGCTTTTCAACATTAGTCTATGTTAAACTCAACAATCTTTAATCCAATTTAAAATCCAAAAGAAGGAAAAAGAGTATATATAAATACAGAGATAGTTGTCAAAACATTTATACAGTTTAGTTATTTTTATATGTGGGATTGTATATAAGTATATTTGAAATAGACAATAACATATAATAAAAAATAAAAAATAAAACAATTTTATATAAAATTGGAAAAAAAGTTTTAATTTTAAATGTTTCATAATTTAAAAAAAATGTTATATATATATTTAAAATTTTAATAATAATATATTAATATTCCCTTACATATTAATGTATAAAATATTTAACATTTTGAAAAACATCTATGCAAAGGAAATAGTATATGTTACACAAAAGGAAATGCTAAACCATGGACAATGGTTGGATTGGACTGAAAAAAATGTGAAAAAAATGTGGAAATTCCAGTTTATTAAAACTTTTAAGATATTAAAATCTGATATATTAAAAATTTTATAAAAATATATCTATAATTGCTATAATTTTTTTTGTTATCTCATTTTTAACACATTTACAATTTAGATTGTTATAGTTTTCTTTGCTACTTCATTTCTAACACATTTATAATTTAGATTGTTATAGTTTTCTTTGCTACCTCATCTCTAACACATTTAGATTGTTATAGTTTTCTTAGCTACCTCATCTCTAACACATAATTGTGTTTCTTTTTCAATCCATATTGGAGATGCAATTAATTGCAAACATTAAATTTTAGATGCATGTAAATATTGCGGGTTGCTTTCTTTTGATATATCTAAACTAACACAATTCAATAAAATGAAAATGTTATCACTGTTTAGGTAACAAGGCATAAAAGTKTTAAAAATATAATATTTATAATAAATAATAATAGTATATAATAGTTAAATATAAATAAAAATAAATAAAATCAATATATAATAAGAAGTTAATATATGTTTAAAAAAAATTACATCAAAATGTATATTATAAATATGATATTTCTATTAAAAATATTACTATTTTTWWTTTAATATTTATTTTAAATAATTAAAAAAAATTATTTATATTTTTAGTCTGTTTGAAATATGAAATATTGATAAATATTTTTGACATTTTGATATATTCAAATTTAAAATAAACCTTACAAGCATGCAGCCATAGAAAACACTTATCTAGAAGAAGAAAAAATAGCAGAAATATACTAGGCTAGGGCARAAACAGCAGAAATATAATAGGCTATGACATTATGTTCAGTGCAACATAAACATAATAGGTTATGACATTGTGTTCACTGAAACAAAATAGATGTTATAAGTGAATCTTATCCGTAGGCTATCTACTAATGTAGTGAACTAATGATCTATGTGACCGACGATATCTCTGATAATAACGCTTCTAACTCTCAATTTCGTTGCTCCAGTTGTTGTAGAGGCTTGTTCAGGTGAATGACGTAATCTTTCGTTTCAAGAATCACTGTAACTCTGCCCGCCTTCTATATCACACGGCAGTCAGCAATTAATGAACAATTAGAACCACTAACCAGTCAAGGTGACAGGATCTAACAAGTCACAGCGTCAAGATCTGAAGGAGAGAAAAATGAAAATAGTTGTCAGAAAGGATTACCTTGGGTTTCACTGGCACTAAAGCCCGTAAAGCAGAGAGTATATTACTCATCTGTCCTCGCCTCTTGCGTTCACCTATAACATGGTGGATTGCAAGCTTGTCGTAACTATTGCGAACGGTCATGCTCCCATCACCAGAGTTATTATTATAGCGTGGTGGTCGAATTTTATGGTTGTTGATGTCATTCAAAAAACTGATACACCGTTTCTGCAAACACAGATATTTTATGGGCTCGCAGGAACGTGGTAGATCAGGGTTTCTAGCCTTCCATTCCACGAACGCGCTGTTTCTTTTCTGATTAAACCGCAAGTCCTCCCAATTACTATTGATCCCTTCAGTGGAAACCGTAATAATGGAATCCTCCGATTGCACTGAAGGGTGAGCATTATCGATGGCCATTTGACTATGTATAAGGAGATCTGAGGAAGCGAAATCGTTCCATGACTGAGAAGGCAAACAATAGCAGGGATAATCAGCAGGAGCAGATTCAAATGACTCTGCTTGACAGTTGGTCATGGGGTCGAAGAAATCAAGTTCACAAACTTCATAATCATCAATTGTGGTGCGATCTACGGTGTCCGATTTTTCATAGGTGTCGCTTAATAACAACTTGGGAGAAGACCTTGGATATCGCATGCTATCTACTAGCAACAACCACTTTTATAAAGTGGGTGATATAAGGTGTCATTTTTGACCTTTTAAAATTAATGACATCGATATCAACCATTTTTATAAAGTGGTTATTGCTAGTTGACTACGGGCATGCTTTGGAAACTACCATTAATATATGACTAATGTATTATTTAATTATTACATTAATATAATATATAATAATAACTTATTAATGTAATACATTAATGTGTTATATTAATGTATTAATTAATTAATACATTAAATACATTATAAAAGTATTGATACACTAATTAATTAATGCATTAATGGTAATGTATTTAATAATACTTCCCGGATGGGGTGACAGGGAGGACGACGCGGACACGTGGACGTGAGGTGGGACGCGGTGGCATGGCGCTCACTGGCTCGGATCAAAAGACCATTAATTTGACATGAAGCCACACAAACGCATTCAACACCGGAGCCTGCTCGCACAAGGGGAGGGTACCCGCACTAAGTTTCAAACTTTAATGGAGGAAAGGTTGGCGGTGGTTATCGTAATTAGCATAACGCTTGGGCTCATTGTGAACATTGCAACTCTAGGCTGCAGAGAGCTCCCGAGAACCCCTGTCTCGCAGAAGCATTGGCCTCGCAGCAAGTTTGCTCTCGTCCGACAATTGCGGCCGCTTCGCTTGGTCGCACTGTCACTCTGCAACACCATGCCAAGAATTCGGGGGACACCACGAAGGGGGGCGGCTTGGATACAGCGAAGTCTCGTCGAAAGAGAAAGGCGGATTTTGAAAAGGCAATGGCAGTGGCTGCCAGACGATGAAGGATGCGGGGAATGGCAATTGTCGAGGAGGTGATCCCGGACGAAGGAATAGACAGCCCCCCTACGCACACCTTGTTCACGGTCCCGGAAAACTGGAACCCCCGCTCGCACTTTGGTTTGGACAGCACCTTAGGAATGGAAAGCAGAACGAGCTATCAAGGTGACATCAGCAAAGAAGAACCTTACTCTCCTTGCTATGTGGAGGAGGAAGTTCCTCTTGAACCCACCAGAGCAGATATCGGAGATAAAGAGCATGGAGCGACAGCAGACAACAGCCAGGCACAGCCACCCTCAGTCGACGGAGGTTATCTCAACCTCATCTTTGATGTGAGAAATCTCCTAGAAGACCAGACCTTCCGCATCGTGAGGCTGGAGCAGAGGCTAGATATGTTTTTCGTTGCGTACTAAAGAGCTATGCCGAAGAAACAATGCCCGACATGTGCCAGAGCTTACGCATTTCTAGCGCGATGGCGGCACACTGTGGACGACGACACTCACACTGGCTTCGAGGTTACTTGATGTTTAGACCCGGACTTTGCTTATGGTTTTGTTTTAATAGTCTATGCCTGTGGATAGTTAGCTTTCTATATGTCTTAGTTTTAGATGAAAACATCAGACTTATGCTGCRGCCTGCTACTCCTGGTTTCCTACGGGCGGGAGTTAGCAGCRCCAATTTTGCTAATTACAGACTTCTCTGCAACTATGATGCTACATGGACAGGGATGTCCAGCTGTCTCGGTTTCCTGCTCAGGCGGGATAGCTGGCATCCCCCACARCACTGTATTTTGTCAATGTTAATATAACAGGCTCCAACTCTTTTTTACTTAAAAAAAAAATATATATATATATGTATTTAATAATACATTATTATAATGTCGTAATGTATAAAGTAAACTACTAATACATTAATGTATAATGTAACATATTAAAATAATAATGCATTAATAACTTAAAGTATACATTGACTCATACATTAATAATGTAATGTAAGATAAATGATATAGTAATATATTATTGTAATGTCTAAATTAACCTATGGATTGATAGATTAATAATATAATATATTAATCAATTTATACATTAATATATTGCTAAATTATTAATACAGTAATAAAATAATACATTATTAATAAAATAATAATGTAGTTATATATATATATAATGTATTTAGTAAAACATTATTAAATTAGTAATATATTAACAATACATTATTACATTATTATAATGTAATTTATTTTAATTAATAAATTTTAATACATTAATACATCATGAAATACATTAGCACATTGTATGCATTTAATACATTTTAAATGCATTAATGTATTAACATTTTAAATATTGTTTTACTAAATAATGTATTAACATTTTAACAATGTAGTAGATATAGACTTTAATGTATTTAGTAAAATATTATTAAAATATTAATACATTAACAATACATTACTATATAATTAATATATTAATAATACATAATTAACGTAATAATTTATTAATAGATAATTTATTCAAATATTAATACCTTAATAAATACATTATTAAAGTAGTAATACATTTTAATTAATACATTAAATGCATTAATAAAGTATTATTAATAAAGTATTAAAATACTAATAAAATATTAAAATACTAATAAAGTAATACAATGATAATACATTAATAAAGTAATAGATTGACCTTAATGTATTTAATAATACATTATTACATTGTAATGTATAAATTAAATCACTAATACATAAATTTATAATGTAATACATAAACTTATTAAATTGATACATAAATATATAATCAATTATTTTATTAATACATCATTAAATCTATTATTAGATATTTTATTAAAAAATTAATATCTTAATATAAATATAAATACCATAATAAAAATACCTTAAAAAGTAATTTAATAAATACATTACTAAAGTTTAATACATTACTATAATTTATAAAATAATTAATACATTATTAATGTAATACATTAATATACTAACTAAGGTAATAATACATTAATAAAAATTTATTAAAATATTAATACATTAATAAATATATTTTTAAAATATTAATACATTTTAATACATCATTACATACACTAACACATTTAATACATTAAATCCATTAATAAATACATTACTACTGCTAGAACATTTAATACATTAAATTCATTAATAAATACATAAAGTAATACATTATTAAAGTATTAATACATTAATTGAAAATGACCATGATTGATTATGATTGATCATGACAATGGTTTGTTATGGTTGACCATGACAATGACCACCACCATGGTAAAATTTGCTAGACCTTGGTATTCTTTAGGGAGGAAAGGAAGACTATGGTTGACATGGTTAATTATGGTTGACTATGACCTTGCTTGACCATGACCATGGATAATTATGATTGACCATGGCCATGGTTAATTGTGGTCGACCTTGGATTACCATGATCATGGTTAATTATGGTTGACCTTCACTATGGATGATATTCAATACATGGTTGAACTTGGTTGACCATGACCATGATTGACTGTGGTTTACCATGGTTAACAATGGATAACCATGTTTCACAATTGTTTTCCATAAGTGACCATGAACATGGTTGACCAAGAATAAGGATGACATTCAAGTAGCGACATTTGGAATTGTTTGTCAGATTACAACGACTTGATATTTGAATCACATTGCAGCAATGAGGCTATGTTCTTGACATTCTGACGATGAGGCTGTGTTAATAACTATTAACACTATTAGCCATCAGATTAGAATTTTAGATTAAAAGGCGATTAATTGTACCCATCTCCAATATGTTACATTACGTGGCACTGATTCTGCCACCTCTTGTTCATACAATCAGAGCATGCTGGTCCCAACCCTACAATCCCATGAACACAACAATGCCTTCGTACAATCAGAGCATGCTGGTCCCAACCCTACAATCCCATGAACACAACAATGGCGGTAATAGTAATGATCAAAGTTTGGATATATTTTGTTAGTTGTTTTTTTTTTCATTGTTTTGACTTTAGGGTTATAGTTATGACTTTAGGGTTACAGTTAGGGTTTTCTTTCACTGTTTTGGCATTAGGGTTATATGTACAATTTAGCTATTATAGTATTTTGATGTTTATCAGTCATAAATTATATGACTGTGCTACATAATGTAAATTACGATGACTTGATATTTGCGTCACATTGCGGCAATGAGGCTATGTTCTTGACATTCCGACGATGAGGTTGTGTTTATCACATTGCGACAATATGGTTATTTTCGCCAGCTTGCGATGAAGGGGATAAGTTCATCACATTGCGACGACAGGATATTTGCATCACATCATGATGACATGATATTTGCATTGCATTGTGATGACAGGGCTATGTTCATCACATTGCAATAATAGAATATTGTTTGTCGCATATTGATGACAACGGGGCTATGTTCATCACATTGCAATGCCAAGATATTTTTTTTCACATATTGACGACGAAGGGATACTTTTTGTCACACATTGACAATGACAAGGATATTGTGAAGACGAGGCTACGTTCATCACATTGTGAGAAAAGACATTTAAGTAAAAAGTGGCTATGTGATGGACATAAATGACATTTGTGATGAACATAAATGTCGTATGTTCATCACATTGCAATGATAGGACATTTATTTCAATGATGGGTCTATGTTCATCACATTGTGATGAAAGACATTTAAGTAAAAAGTGGCTATGTGATGAACACAAATGTCCTATGTGATGAAAATAAATTTCATATGTTCATCACATTGTGATGAAAGGAAATAAATTTTAACTACATGGTTGTGTTCATCACATTGCGAGGACAAGACATTGTTTGCCACATAATGATGATAGGATATTTTCATCACATTGGAATAATGAGGATATGTTCATCTCATTGCGACAATGAGGCTATGTTTGTCACATTGTGGAAATATGGTTATGTGCATCACATTGTGATGATGAACTAATGTTTGTCACATTGCGGCAATATGGTTATGGCTAGCCATGGTCAGCTATGGACAACAATTGTCAATCATGGTTAACTATTGTCAACTATGGTCAACCACAATTAACCATGGTCATGGTCAACCAAGGTCAACCATAGTTATGTTTGTTACATTGCGACAATATGGCTATGTTTGTCACATTGTATGTTCATTGTATAAGGCTATGTTCATCACACTACGACAGTATAGTTATGTTCTTCTCAAAGCGACATAATGGCTATGTTCGTCACAACATGGTCATGGTGTTTAAATTATTGATAAGTTACTAAAATAATACATTATTAATAAATTAATATATCATTAAAAATATATTGACGACGAAGGGACACTTTTTGTCACATATTGACAACGACAAGGATATTGCGATGTCGAGGTTACGTTCATCACATTGTGACGAAAGACATTAAAGTAAAAAGTGGCTATGTGATGGACATAAATGACATTTTTGATGAATATAAATGTCGTATGTTCATCACATTGCAATGATAGGACATTTATTTCAATGACGGGGCTATGTTCATCACATTGTGACGAAAGACATTTAAGTAAAAAGTGGTTATGTGATGAACACAAATGACCTATGTGATGAACATAAATTTCATATGTTCATCACATTGCGAGGAAAGGACATATATTTTAACGACATGGTTGTGTTCATCACATTGCGACGACAAGACATTGTTTGCCACATAATGATGATAGGATATTTTCATCACATTGGAATAATGAGGATATGTTCATCTCATTGTGACAATGAGGCTATGTTTGTCACATTGTGAAAATATGGTTATGTGCATCACATTGTGACGATGAACTAATGTTTGTCACATTGCAACAATATAGTTATGGCTAGCCATGGTCAGCTATGGTCAACCACAACCAACCATGGTCATGGTCAACCATAGTTATGTTCGTCACATTGCGACGATATGGTTATCTTTGTCACATTGTATGTTCATTGTATAAGGCTATGTTCATCACACTACAACAGTATAGTTATGTTCTTCTCAAAGTGACAACATGACTATGTTTGTCACAACGTGGTCATGGAGTTTAAATTATTGATAAGTTACTAAAATAATACATTATTAATAAATTAATATATCATTAATTAATACATTGCTAAAGTATTATTACTACACTAATAATGTAATACATTAACAATACATTATTTCAATAATAATATATTAAATAAACATTCAATGCATTAATAAATTCATTAATAAATTCATTACTAAAGTGTGAATACATTAAAATATTATTAAAGTATTAATACATAAATAAATAATACATTAAATTAAATTAAAATTAAAATTGTTAAATTATTGTCATTACATTATTATTATTAAATTAATATTATTTAAATTATCTTTGAATTATTATTTTGTTATTATCATAAATTAAACCTTAATACAAATAACCTTAACTTTAATAAAGTCATAATCCTAATTTTAATTAGAATAATTCTAACCCTAATCTTAATAACTATTAACAATAATTGAAATATATAACAAAAATGATAACTTTCCTTTAAATTGTAATGCATTTATATTAAGATTAGTGTTAAGGCATCTTGTATTGATATTTATAATATTGTGAATTGTGAAAAATCTATTGTTTATATGCATAAAATGGGTTAATAAATATTATATGCATAATGCATTAAATGTGTTAATAAATATATTACATTATTACCATAAAACACAATTCATATTTATAACTCATTTAAACTTGTATTTATATTTATAATAATAATAATAATAATAATAATAATAATAATAATAATAATAATAATAATCATCTATTTTTAAGGTCACGACCAAGCTAACATACCAAATTGGTGTATGAGACCCCCTTATTTGTGGGACAAGGGACCCCCCTCCACCCAGAGATTTGACTAGTAAAATCTACAAAGGTATACATACCCACGAAGGTATACATACTCTACCCTCATGTGGATTTTAACATGTGACCTCTTTACATATCACATGTATAATATTGTGAAAAACACTATTTACATGTATAATTTTACTATTTTATAATATTATGAAAAACATTATTTATAATATTGTGAAAACACAATTTTAATGCATTAAAATATTAATAAAGTATTAATACAATAATAAATATTACATTAAATTAAATTAAAACTAAAACGGTTAATTTATTATCATTACACTCTTATTATTAAATTATTATAATTACATTATTATTATTAAATTCTTATTATTTAATTTATCATTTAATTATTTTATTATTATTATTAAATAAACTTTAATACAAATCAAAATTATCATTTATTTACAACACATATAAATTTTATATTTATATTATAATATTATTAAAAACTTTAACACACAATTTTGTAAATATTAACATAAATTTTATATTTATATTTATAATATTATTAAAAAATTTAACAAATTTTGTAAATATTAAGAGTTTATTTTTAAAACATTTAAACCTCCACACACACTTTTATATATTATGCTATATTTAATATATATAGCATATGGAATATATTAAGTATAACTTTTATTTATTATGCTATATTTAATATATATATAATATGGAATATATTAAGTATAATCATAAAGGAGGTAAATTCAATACTTACCCGAATTATTTCCAAAAAATTAATACACAAGTATCAATATTTATTTCAGGTTTATCATGATGATTCGATGTCACACATAGACGACATGAATATTTTAAAGCCTCTTTACGCTTCATATTCACTTTGAAAGCGACAGTCGCGCATACATTTTTATTACCAGCACCATACAAAAAGCGTAATATTTATTTATTTCAAAATGATAGGATCCATGATTTAAAAAAAACAAGTTCCAGTCGTCGGTTATTTTTTCATTAAATAAAGTCAAGTCGGGTGAGCACATGGGAGCCTCCAATATCTCGTTCTCCACGGATTGACAACCACGCCAATTCTAGAATGCAGGAAAAATACAGGAAAATCATGTGGCCTTTTGCTATTGGTCGTACGTAAAAAAAACAACACATCATTGAAATCCAAACCCTTAACACATGGGTGGAACGTGAAAGCTGGGCAGGGTGGCCTGCACATTAATTTGTTATTGGAACTTTCTACAGGCAGCAGTGCCCACATCATAATGACCTCACCAACATGGCGTGAGTTGTTTCCCATCAGACATGGGTCGTCTCATGATTTTCAGGCAACCTACATTTCCACCCAAGGCAAGCAAGACGAGAATTGCAACCTACATTTCCACCTAAGCCAAGAAAATATAAATTAAAGAAAAATGAGACAAAGCTTGTCAATCTGACTTCGAATCCGCTAGGTATTTGGTAGGAAATTGTTTGCCTAACGCTACAACGACCAAAGGAAAACGAGTTAGGTTACCCGCAACCCTATCGGAATATATTTTTAAATATGCCAGTGTATTTTTAAAACGTTTTAATTATTGGGGCAGCAAAGTCGCTGTTTACTTCATTGTTTCTGGGATTTCAAAACAAGTGGCGGCTGGTACAGTAACCCGAGGGCATAAAAAGCCAGCAGGTGGCGGCAGGCACAGTAACCAGAGAGAATAAAAATCAGTAGATAAATAATACGTGGCGGGGACTTCACAATCCATAAACACGCAGTAAGGAGGTGGTCATGAGATGGCGGCTGGTAATATCAAACGTTTGGTTTGATAAATGGAATGCGTGGTATCAGACTACCGGTTCAGAAACAGAACGTGGTCATTTATTTAAATGTCA
>JASDQU010012338.1:28294-67055 GCA_032191745.1 Picea mariana
CAACGTGCTTCAAAACAAAAGTAATTCTTACAAGATATGACAAACTTTTTAATATCATCGACGTGGCATTGATTTAAATCTAAGCCAAGAATGGGGCATCGTGCCTGACTTTCCATATCAGGACAAACGACTCTCAAATCCCTCATTTTCTTCATCAACCTTTCCACAGGGAGAAAAGGGAAAAAAGTCCAAAATGAACTGTCCATAACGCTCAAGCTCATAGAGAGTTACATAAATAAATTGGCCTAAAGTAAATAAATGATATATGAATATATTTCTCGGGAATAAAGGAAAAATGTGTCAAGTTTATAACCATTCAAACTTTGCCAATAGTTTGTCTCATCAACCACCATTAGTAAATCCTCCTCCATTAAACCATAATATCCGAGGAATAACTCTATTTTCCATCGATCAAGGTATTGACTTTTGTAGTCTTGAAAAGAATCAAATATCAAGTCTTGAAAATAATCAAATATTAATTGAATAATGGTTTTTGCTAAAAGTTTTATCTTTTGAGTATATTTTGTCGAAATCGATGTAAATTTAGAAAAAATCACTATTTTATGTTGTTTGAATTGCATTTTTGAATGCATAAATGGATTCAGCTTGCTGAAAAACCCTTGGATTATACAAACTCGGCCACTCAAATCTGTAGATCCAATCATTTGGGCAAAATCGAACAAGAAAAATTGCCTAAAAACACCCAAAAAATAGAACATTTAAACTACTTCTCAAATAACTCTATTTCCATCAATCAAAATATTGACTTTTGTATTTTTGAAAAGAATAAATAAAATACTTTAACTCATCCTTGTTAACTTCGTCCTCATCCTTGTTAACTTAGTCCAATGGCATTTCTTGTACATCTGCATTGACAAAACTAGGGTAAAAAGCCATTTCATGTACATGTGCATTGACAAAACTAGGGTAGAAGGCCATCAGATCTAGATGGGCCCCATTCATCCATGAAGAAATGTACATCTCTTATCCTTGAATAATAGAGACATCCAATGACCCTTCCTCAATTTCAATACCATTAGAGTTCTTGCAAAAAAAAAATTCTACTCCCATAGTTCAATTTCTTCAACATAACTTCTAAATAACACATATGGGGATACCCTATAGGTAGTAACCTTTTCACCCATATCCATGATAACCATTAATGGGATTTGAGGCTCCAAGGGATCTTTCCTCCATTCCATCCTAATGAAATTTATTGAGAAATTATTTGCCACATGACCATGTAAGTGGAACCTTCAACATTAGAAAAGAACCCTAGCATAATCCACATTTTGAATATAATTTCATCAACCAAACTCTATGTTAATTACCAAAGGTAACCCATCATCGATATTTAAATGAGTTGAAGTATGTTCCACAAATCTATAAAGAATTCTTAAGAAACTATCATATGAATCAACAAAACTACCCAAACTATTCCATATTTCCTTAAGAATTTTGACTAACCATAATTTAAGAGTGAAACATGGAAATCTAATGCAAAATGGTTGAGGTGAGCTCAATTCCCTTTGTATATCGAAACAAGGGGACCATTTCCTTATATTTAATATGGTAAAACCCCTAAAACTATATCTTATTTATTATCAAAAGAGCATCAACCTCTTTATTGAAAGAAAACCCCAACCATCTACTAATGATATAATCAAATTTCATAATGAAATAACTAAGGATTGGATACCAGACCCTCTCAACACAAATACCAACTATTATTTTAGCGCATTCATGCTTGAGCAACTTACTTATGAGAATTTTGCTTCCCATATCTAAAACATGCTCCATTAGTATGTTTCTTTTAACACCAAATCGACTTTCCCTTTAAAATTCTAACATATTGTGTTTTCATTAGTATACTTCTTCTAACACCAAATTGACTTTCCCTTTTAAAATTCTAACATATTGTGTTTTCTTTCTACATATAAAATTATTTTGAGATTCAATGATAATGGAAAAATTATTAATACCAAAAATATCATCTAAATGAAGGTTTTTTCATATTAACCTTGAACCTAGTCTCAAAATCCGAATCCAATCTTCTAGCCTCAAACTCTCTAGAAAGATAAATCCCTCTAGTGATCTATCCACCAATAATCCTCTATCAATGTCTGTTGAATTTTGACCAAAAGAAACTTCTTACACATCCTTTATACAATTAAAGAAAAAAAGACTATTCTATTGAATTTTGAAAAAAAAAAACCTTCTTACACATCCTTTACGCAATTAAAGAAAAAAAAGACAATTCTCTCTTGATCACCAAAATCAACTATAATTCATATCTTTGCAAAACCTTCAACAACATTTGTTGAGTGAAAACTTGATTATTAACCATCTCGTACCTCCACTAAAAATGCGGAGAGAAATTAATTCATGGGAAAACGTTGTTCGGTCCTTTATATCCATAAAAATCCCTTGTATATCCCACATGAGCCTTTAGTTCCACTCGTCCTACTATATTCTACATATCAATCTATTAGATCTCAAAGGAGACTCATGGATGACCTCGACGAAACCCCTCCCCATATCACATAGGAAAGGGTTTCCTCTTAGCTTCTCTATCGTTTTTAKAATTGTGTGAAAACGCTTCCTATCAATTCCCCCTTCCTATAAAACTCGTAATTATTTTTGTGTGAAAACTCTTCCTATCGATTCCCCCTTCCTATAAAATTAATGAAAGATTACATATTAAGAATGCATACATTATTTATGGTTTTAAACATTATTTATGGTTTTAAACAGAGATAATATTTTGTTGGAAAGAGATTTATTTTTGTAGTTTTGAAGGAGATATTTTATTTCAAACATTATATCTCTACAATTTTGAAGGAAATATTTTATTTCAAACATTATATGTCTGTGATTTTGGACCTTTTTTAACAGGAACAATATTTGTGGTTACTCTTGGTGATGTGAACCCTAATACTTCTATGAGGCTTTTTAACTCTTGGTGACAAGAATAATCTCTATGGTTTTGAAATCTTGGTGATAGGAATAATCTTTGTGGTTTTGAACTCTTGGTGATAGGAATAATCTCTCCGGTTTTGAACTTTTTTCGAGTAATACTCTCTGTGGTTTTGAATAATTTTTAGTTATGACTTATTCCACCCACCAAGGAACTAGGCACTTGATCGTGATTCAGCTTTGTCTTCAACCTGCTGAGCACCTCTACATGTGAAATCAAGTGAATCAATTGTTACTTTGATTCAAGTTTAGTTTTAAATTTATTTATAATTTAGTAACCTGTGAAAATTAAAGAGATTTAAATATAATTGTTTTTTAACTTTTAAAAGTTTAATAAGTAAAAGTTTCATTTTTAAAGTCCATACAAAATAGCATTTGTTACGTGTTTTCTCTTCTTTTTAATATGAACACTCTACCAACTATTCCAAAACCCCATCCTATAGCCTATCATGGGGAGGCCCCCCAAAGTCACCCTAGAGAGCCTTTACGATTATATGGAATCATTAGAAAAAATGAGAGAAGAAAAAGATGTCAAACATCAAATAGAGTTAGAATCATTAGAAAAAAGGAGTGAAGAAAGAGACCTAAAACTCCAAATATAGTAGAGTCAATGCTTGATAAAAAAGTTAGACTCTTCATAAATACCATTCAAACTCAAATAGAGGATAGATTCTTAGAGTTCAAGAGTCAATTAGAGACAATGGAGGATATGATTCAAGAAATGGAAAAACAAAAAAAATCAACCCAAGAAGGAGAGGTTGAAGAAAATTGCAACTTGAGAAATAGGATTAAAAAGATAGAAGAAAAAATAACTAACAATTTGACACTCAGTAATCTAGAAAACAAATTGGATATCAAACCCATGAAAGACAAAATTAATAAGTTATTTGAACAAGACCATGCGCGTAATAAAAGAGACTTGAACCTCATAATTTTTGGTATAAAACAATAACAGGAGGAAGATACACTAGCAATAGTAAAAGAATTAAGAAATAAGTCACAAATTGAAACAACTTACCTCATAGAAGCAAAGAGAATAGGAAAAATAATTGATCATAAAGATATGTTTATGTGTGTCAAAATAAGTTGTAATGACCATAATTAAAGCATACTCAGTAAATCTTCGATCTTCAAAGGGTCATGAATATTTATAAATGAAGACATCATTACCGAAGACCAAGCTAAATTAAGAAAAAAAGTTCAAAAGGTAAAAGAAGCCATGAAAGAAGGAAAATGGAAAATAACTAGAAATCGAAAAGCTATTCCTAGGGATAGTGACGAGAAGGATAATAATAAATAGAAATTTGGTACACTAGGGATCCTTTTTTGGAACTGTCGTGGCTTTCCATTGCGCAAAGGTCCTATGATAAGTTGGATCTGTAGTGATATTGATATTATTCGTCTAGTTGAAACTTGGGAGCATGAAGAGTATAAGGTCCCTAACATATAAGGATTTGTCGTGTGGTCAGCATGGAACAAAAAGTCACACCGTAGAGGGATAGGAGGCATAGCTTGTTATATTAGAAAGAGAATTTGTCCTCACATTCAACTTCATATGATCAACTCTCTCAATTGGTACATTTGGATATAAATTTCAGACACCAATGCTAAGAAGATGTATATACCAATTTGTTATTTTTGCACCTATTAATTCTACTTTTTATAAGAAAAACAATCAAGATAGAAATTGTCCCTATAATAATTTAAAACAAGATATTTATAGTTTGAAAAACAAAGGTAATATCCTCCTGCTACAAGACTTTAATGATAGGAATTCAACTAACCAAGCTACTCTTTTAAGCAATGATTCCAACCATAATCCTTTATGGCTAGATGAGGACCTTGTTTTATCTAATAGCTACAAAAGAACCTTTGAAGACCTAGTTGTGAATTTGTTAGGTACTAAGCTGGTCAAACGCTATAGCTCTCAAGACCTAATAATTTGCAATGGAGTAATGAAGTGGCCAAACTCCAACTAGATGACTTGTATTCATGGGATAGGTAGTATTGTCGTATATTATGTGATATATGATATTCGTGTTTCCAACCAAATAATAAATTTTGACCTTTTAAATGACCATGAACCCGACTTTGATCATAGACCTTTAACCCTAACTCTAAATGTTTCCATGCCCAGGAGCACCATTGAAGATAATTGTGATAATCAAAGAAAAATGTGCTTTGACAAAAGTAAAGTTGACATTTTCTTAAAGGATTTAAATAGTGGATTACATCTCTTAACTTATAAGGACAACATTGAATACCTCTATCATAATTTTAAAACTACCATTTCCACTTCTATTAACAAGTTCTCTTTTGAAATGTCATGTAAAAATAATAATAGAACGACCAACCCTTGGTATGATAAAGAATGTAAAATTGCTAGGAAATCCATTATTGATGCTTCTAATGAGTCCTTAAAAATCGATAAGATCAATACATATAAATCCCTAAGTAAAAGGAAAACTAGACACTATATCAATAAAAGGAAAGATAATCTTTCACAACTATCTATATCAGATCCTAAGAATTTCTAGAGGAAAATTCTAATCCGTAATACTAAAGAAAATAATATGATTCCCTTAAGGGAATGTAATTCTTACCTTAAAAGCCTTTACGAGTTTGTAATTCCATGGACACCATTCCTATTGTCCCTACAAAGGATGACATTTTTTCTTTGGATGACATAGAGTTTGGGGTTAAGTGGCTTGCAAATGGGAAAGTTAAGGATATTGAAGGCTACTGAGCTGAAATTTTTAAAATTAAAGGGCCTATCCTCATCCCACACACACACAAGCTCTTCAATTTAGGAATCAATTATGGCATCCATAGACCCTAGACATAAATTCCCATTATTCATAATTTTTAAAATAGGGATAGAAACATTTTGTCTAATTATATGACCATTATGATTACCTAGCCAAGCTTTGGAATTATTTTGGAAAAGAAGATTATCCTTTGGCTAGAAAGTCACAGTAAAAGAGATAAAGGCCAAGCTGGGTCTAGAAGATATCATTCAACTGTGGAGCATCTTGTTACCTTTAGGATCATTGCAGAGGAGTTCCACAATACTAAAACCAGTCTTTTTTGTTGTTCTGTTGACTTTAGAAAGTCTTTTGACATGGTAACTAGGAGAAACCTTTGGAATAGGTTGGAAAAGATAAAATCTCCTATCGAGTTGAGGGTTGTTGCAATAAGGTTGTATGAGAACGTTATTTCCAAGTTTAAGAACACTGAGGTTTGGTCAAAAGATATTAAAAACAATATTGGAGTCAAGCAAGGTTGTCCCTTGTCCCCTACCCTTTTTGGCATATACATTGACAAGTTAGAAGATTTCCTGGAAGAAGTAGGTTGTGTAGCAATACTCTCATTGGCATAGTCATCAATATTCTTCTTTATGATGATGATATCTCTCTTATGGAGAGGAGTCCCCACGATCTTGAAAACCAACTAAGAATCCTCAAGTATTTTCTCTCCAATATGGGTATGACTATTAATACTGACAAGACTAAGGCCGTGATCATTAAATCCAATAATATCACTTATGATACCTCCGTATATGAAAACAAAATATTGGAGGAAGTGAATTTATACAAATATCTTGGAATTTATATTCACCACAAGCTCAACTAGAATTATAGCATTGAGAAAATGATTATTGGGGGATGGAAACCTTATTATGGACTTAAAAACAACTATAAATCAATTGATATTTAGATATATGGGATAAGAAGAAAATCCTCTCTGAGACTCTTGTTACATTTGTTACTCTTTATGGATGTGAAGTCTTGGGATGTAGTATTTCTCGTGAATCTTGGAGAAAGATAGAGAAAATACAAAATAATTTTATAACCTATAATCTCAAAATTAAAGGAAATACGCCCTATCCCATCCACCTCTTAGAGGAAATCATTTCCCCCATTGAGAGGATAGCTATGACTATATACCTAATGTATAAGAATAAGTTAAACAACATGGAAGACAAGATACTTCCTAAAATTGCTTCAAAATCCAGTGATTCACATTCTTGGCTAACCTATTGGGGAATCATGGAAGACACCATTTTGCATAATAAGGATACTATTAAAAATATCATCAAATCAAAATGTAAAGAGAAAATGTGGTGTGATGAAGAGTTAGAGGAAAAAATAAGATTAAGCTATTCTAAGGATGTAATCAACCATAATCTAGAAGATCAAAATTATCTCTATGTTTTGACAAGTATAAAGAAAAAAATAAGCATTTCTAAGATAAGAGCAAATTCTCATGAACTCCATAGTGAAATTGGGTGTTGGTCAATTCCTAAAACACCATGGGATAAAAGAGTGTGTCATCTTTGTGACACTAAGAAGGTTGAATATGAAAAACACTTTCTCTTAGATTGTCCAACCTATACCCACATTAGATTTCAATTTCAAAACATTTGTCATAGTACCAACCTTCCTAACCTTTTAAGTCAACACAACTATGGTGATCTTGGAAAGCTCCTCTTAATGTTTTTCCAACACAGAAACGAAATTATAAATAATTTCATATAATGTTGGAGAATAATGGCTAAATTCCATGATTAGTATTTGGTTTTTGTTTGTTACGGAGAGTTGAGAAATTATCTCAACTATCTAGATTGTGTAGTTAAGATAGATAGCTATCTTAAGCTAGTTGTAGTTGTATTTATATTATGACTATACTTAATGAAATATAGTTTTAATGTGCATTTGATTTGTAATTTGGTATCAGAGCCTAAGTGCTCTGGGTAACTCCCTCAGGGGAGACCCACGTATGTGTGAGAGTGGATTGATATGCTTATTTTTATTTTCTTGAGTGTGAGTATTTCTGTGTGAAGGAGACTCTCGCCTTATAAATAAATATATGTTGCATAAAGAGACTGTAGTTGGAGTGAGATCCACTACACAAGGTAAAAATTGTTAGAACGAAGAAGGACCTACTGAGATAAATAGTGATGAATTGATCATTGACTCTGGAGGAGATGGCATCACCTGCACTTCCACTGATGAGAGGACTGACTCATACATTGGAGGTTGACGGTCTGGAGAAGATCTGTGTCCAGATCTTTTGTATATAGAAGAGAAAGAGACCGTAGAGTTGTTGTTTGCTACTACTCGAAGATACTGTGAATTGGTGACGTGATATTAAAGAGATTGTGAAAGCGTTTTCAAAACTGGCAGAGATGAAGGCCTATATCGATGTTTTTCATTTAGAACCTACAACCTCTTTCTCCATTTACCGGAATCAATGAAAGGAAACTATATTAATTAGTTTGTATTAGTTATATTAATTAGTGGGAATGTGTTTTTTGGTTTGTAAAATTTACATGAAGCAGAACCAATCAATGTACTTTGGGGTAGTTAAGAAGCATCAATCCTGCAAGTAAGTCAATGATGGTGTGAAGCGGTTATACTTTAAATGGATCAAGAGGTAGCTCGAAATTGTGGAGAAGAAAAGAGTGAAACCAAATGATTGGAGAGTGGGTAGAGTTGCTAATGAAGACCAACCGGAAAAAAAATGACAGATATGAATTGTATGTAGTTTCTATATTGTAAAAACAAAAAACAAAAATGACATTTCTCCATTAAGAGGGAGTGTTGGAGAATAATGGCTAAATTCCATGATAAGTATTTGGTTTGAGTTTGTTACGGAGAGTTAATATATTATCTCTCAACTATCTAGATTGTCTAGTTAAGATAGATAGTTATCTTAAGCTAGTTGCAGTTGTATTTATATTGTGACTATACTTAATGAAATATAGTTTTAATGTGCATTTGATTTGTAATTTATAATCTCTTAGCCTCTTAATATCAGTGGATGTTAATCATCATCATTATCATTTAAAATATAATATAACAATATAGTAATAAAATTTATTATAAATTATAAAATTTATATTTAATCTTAATTTTATCAAATAAAAAAAAAAATTATGGAATGAAGAGCTTATAAAGGAAGACATTATTTTGAATAATAATTATAATGAAAGATTACATATTAAGAATGTATGCATAAAAGTTATAGCTAATCCTAGCTCTACAAGATAATTTTTTTTTGTTGGGTGAAGAACTTATAAAGAAAGGTTTAAATTTTAAAACTAAGAAGAAGACACCATACATACACACACACACACAAGGTTCAATTCAATTAAATGGAAAACTAGTTTATCGGACCTTAAAACACTAAGAGATTACCTGGATTTCTTTAAAATATTATTCATATGCTTGAAAATCATTAAAAGAAAATTTTCAAGATCACTAAATTATATTAAAATAAAATTTATTTTATATGAATAAATCATTTTTAAAATATCATACTAATTACAACTAAAAGAATAACTAAAGCAAACTATTTCTATATAATCATGTAATGATAATTTTGATTTTTGAATATCTCTATGAAAAATAATAATAACACACATACCAAATATACCAAATAGAAAGAAGAAAATATTATACAACCAAGAAAATTAAAAGAAACCAAAAATAAATAAATAAATAATAGTAATTCCATTAATTTCTTATGCTTTTCAATTAGTCTAGGTTGAACTCAACAATCTTCAAACCAATTTAAAATCCAAAAGAAGGGACTACTGTTGAACTCAACAATCTTCAACACGATTTCAAATCCAAAAGAAGGTGAGTATATAGAAATAGAGAGAATTGTCGCAACATTTATACAAGGAGAGAGAGTATATAGAAATAGAGAGAGTTGTCACAACATTTATACAATTTAGTTATTTTTATATGTGGAATTGTATATAAGTATACAAAGTATAATTTTGAAACGTGTAATAATATATAATATAAACCAATTATTTTATATCAAATTGAAAAAAAAGGTGTTTATTTAAAATGTTTTATAATTTTAAAAAAAATATTATATATGTATTTCAAATTTTAATAATAATATATTAATATTTCATTAATAGTAATATATAAAATATCTAACATTTTATAAAACATCTATGAAAAGGAAATAGTATAAGTTATAAAAAATAAATGCTAAATCATAGACAATAAAATAAAATATCAAATATTAAAAAAAAAAAATCTAAAAATAGTATATGTTAGACAAAAATAAATGTTAAACCATGAAAAATGAAATAGTATATATTAGACTAAAAGAAATTAAACCATTGAATGAAATAGTATATATTAGACAAAAGGAAATGAAACCATAAACAATGGTTGGATTGGACTTAAGAAAATGTGGGAATTCAAGTTTATTAAAACTTTTCAAATATTAAGATCTGTAATTTTATAAAAATGTATTTATAATTTATATTTTATATTGTTATAGTTTTCTTTCTTACCTCTTCTCTAAGACATATTTGTGCTTCCTAGATAATTGTGTTTCCTTTTCGAAACATATTGGAAATGCAATTAATTCCAAACATTAATTAATAGATGCATGGAAATATTGTGGGTTGCCTTCTTTTGTTAGATCTAAGCTAACACAATTCAATAAAATGATGTTATCACTGTGAAAGGTAACATGGCATAAAAGTTTAAAAAATATGATATTTATAATAAGTAATAATAATATATAATAGTTAAAAATAAATATAAAAAAATTAAAAAATTTAAGAGAAAAATTTGATATATAATATAAATTTAATATAATTTTTTTTTAATTATATAAAAATATATATTTAAATATGATATCGATATAAAAATATCATTATTTTTATTTTAATTTATATTTATTATAAATAATTTAAAAAATGAAAAATATATAAAAATATATATTATAAATACGATATTGATATAAATATATCACTATTTTTATTTATATTTATATTTATTATAAATAATTTAAAAAATGATTTATATTTTTGAATCATCTATTTTTAGCCATGTTTTTAAATATTGATAAATATTTTTTAAAATTTTGATATATTCAAATTTAAGATAAATTTTAGAATCATGCACACCTATCTAGAAAACAAAAATAAAAGAAGCAAAAATAGCAGAAATGTAATAGGCTATGGCTTTATGTTCACTGCAACATAAACATAATAGGTTATGACATTGTGTTCACTGAAACAAAATATAGACGTTATAAGTGAATCTTATCAGCAGGCTATCTACTAATGTAGTGAACTGATGATCTATGTGACCGACGATATCTCTTATAATAACGCTTCTAACTGTCGATTTCGTTTCTCCAGTTGTTGTATACGCTTTTTCAGGTGAATGACGTAATCTTTCGTTTGAAGAAGCAGCTCTGCCCGCCTTCTATATCACACGGCAGTCAGCAATTAATGAACAGTTAGAACCACTAACCATTCAAGATGACAGGATTTAACCAGTCACAGCATCAAGATCTGAAGGAGAGAAAAATGAAAATAGTTATCAGAAAGTATTACCTTGGGGTTCACTCATCTGTCCTCGCCTCTTGCGTTCACCTATAACATGGTGGATTGCAAGCTTGTCGTAACTATTGCGAACGGTAATGCTCCCATTGCCAGAGTTATTATTATAGCGTGATGGTCGAATTTTATG
Organism: Picea mariana; assembly: GCA_032191745.1. Taxonomy (NCBI): domain Eukaryota; kingdom Viridiplantae; phylum Streptophyta; class Pinopsida; order Pinales; family Pinaceae; genus Picea; species Picea mariana. Next base: position 39,784 of record JASDQU010012338.1, read on the forward strand.
GTTGTCATTCAAAAAACTGATACACCGTTTCTGCAAAGATGGATGTTTTATGGGCTCGCAGGAACGTGGTAGATCAGGGTTTCTAGCCTTCCATTCCACGAACGAGCTGTTTCTTTTCTGATTTAACCGTAAGTCCTCCCAATTACTGTTGATCCCTTCAGTGGAAACTGTAATAATGGAATCCTCCGATTGCACTGAAGGCTGAGCATTATCGATGGCCATTTGACTATGTATAAGGAGATCTGAGGAAGCGAAATCGTTCCATGACTGAGAAGGCAAACAACAACAGGGATAATCAGTGATAAATTGTGAAGCAAAGAGAAATGCAGAGAGAAAAGAATAGAACAGTATATTGGAATGTATGAAGAAGAGTACAAAAACAAAGTTCTGAAGAAGTTCTGAGAAGATACAATGTAAAGGGAAATAGCTAAGCTAAATAGTCTCAAGCAAGACAAAAATAGAATGTACAGCTGTCCAGTACAGCTGACAGTGTACAGTCATTATGCCTAAGTGCTATCTCTGAAAATCAAAAACTGACTTTCCTAGTGGCTTTGTAAAGATATCAGCAAGTTCATCTCGTGTACCACAGAATTGTAGTGCAATGTCACCATTATTGACTAGCTCGCGTATGANAGTACAAAAACAAAGAACAGTATATTGGAATGTATGAAGAAGAGTACAAAAACAAAGTTCTGAAGAAGTTCTGAGAAGATACAATGTAAAGGGAAATAGCTAAGCTAAATAGTCTCAAGCAAGACAAAAATAGAATGTACAGCTGTCCAGTACAGCTGACAGTGTACAGTCATTATGCCTAAGTGCTGTCTCTGAAAATCAAAAACTGACTTTCCTAGTGGCTTTGTAAAGATATCAGCAAGTTCATCTCGTGTACCACAGAATTGTAGTGCAATGTCACCATTATTGACTAGCTCGCGTATGAAATGAAAACGAGTGTCAATGTGTTTGCTCTTCTTGTGAAACACGTGATTCTTAGATAAGGCAATTGCTGAAGTATTGTCACAGAAAATAGGAGTTGGATCATTTTATGTATGTGACATATCTTTCAATAATCTTCTCAACCACACAGCTTGACAAGATGCTGAGGTAGCAGCTACATACTCTGCCTCTGCAGAAGATATTGATACAATTGGCTGCTTCTTTGATGCCCATGAATTCAGGTTCGTGTCCAGTTGAAAAACATGTCCAGATGTGCTTTTCCTGTCATCTAGGTTGCCTGCAAAATCATTATCTATGTAACCAGAAAGTTGATTACTATCAGAGTTAGTGTACCATAATCCAAAATTGAGTGTTCCTGCAACATATCTCAAAATTCGTTTTGCCATTTTCCAATGAGAATCTTTGGGTGATTCCATGAATCTGGAAACAAGGTTGGCTGCATACATAATGTCAGGCCGAGTTGCTGTAAGATACAACAAGCTTCCTACTAAACTTTTGTACAATGTGGAATCCACTGTAGGTCCTTCATTTTTGCTCAATTTTGTGCCTAGAGGTATAGGGGTTTCTGCTGGATTGCATCCTTCCATGTGAAATCTTTTGATGATGTTTGTTGCATACTTTTGCTGACAGACAAAAATGCCTTTGGTTGATTGATCAACCTCAATTCCTAAAAAATATTTCATTATGTCAAGATCTGTCATCTCAAACTCAGATTGCATGGCATGTTTAAAATCTGTTAACTCAAGATTTCCTGTATAGATCATGTCATTAACATATAAACATACAATCAAAATTTTACCGTACTGGTCTGTTTTGGTATAAAGAGTTGGCTCATTTTGGCTTCTGCTGAAACCACTTTTGATCAGATAAGTGTCAATTCTGTTGTACCAAGCTCTTGGAGCTTGCTTTAAGCCATACAAGGCTTTCTTCAACCGATATACTTTGGCTGGATGCTCTTGGATTTCAAATCCAGGTGGCTGATCGACATAAACTTCTTCTTCTAAGAAACCATTAAGGAATGCTGACTTAACATCCATCTGGTATACTTGCCATTTGTGTTGTGCTGCTATGGCCAATAGAGTCCTTACAGTGTCTAATCTTGCCACTGGAGCAAAAGTTTCACCATAATCAGTACCTGGTTGTTGTGAGAAGCCTTTGGCAACAAGTCTTGCCTTGTGTTTTTCAATCTGCCATTTTTCATTGAGTTTAGCTTTGTAAACCCACTTGACACCAATATTTTTCTTGTGTCTTAGCAGATCAACAAGATCCCATGTCTTGTTCTTCTCAATGGAGTCAATTTCTTGGTTCATGGCTTGAACCCAATGTGGCTCCTTAGCTGCTTCCTTAAAGAATGTAGGTTGACATGACATTAAAGCAAAAAGATTGTGTTGTTCAAAGTCATCCAACTGCTGATGGATTTCTTTCAAACTTTGAATTCACTAATTCTGCGGTTCAGAGAATGATTCTCTGCTGGCAGTTGAGTTATCCTGAGAGTTTTCAGGTTGTCTGTGTACCTGCAATCTTGTAAGAATAGTGTGAGGCACTTGTTGTTTTGAATTTTCTGCATTTTCAGAACTTGGTAGCAATGGATTTTGACTGTCCATTTGTTGATTTTCTGAATCATTCCAGAATTGATTTTCCAGAAATTTTACATCTCTACTGAGAATGAGTTTCTTGGTGATTGGATTGTAAAGCCTGTACACTTTAGATGTTTCACTATATCCAGTGAAAATACATTTCTCACTTCTGTCATCAAGTTTCTTCCTTAATTCTGAAGGTATGTGAGTGTATGCTATGCATCCAAATGTCCTTAGATGCGCTACATTGAGCTTTGTTCCACTCCATGCTTCTTGGGGAACTTTCATCTTTAGACTTGTCGTTGGTGATCTATTCAAGAGATAAACTGAGCATGCTACTGCTTCAGCCCAAAAGTATTTGACAAACTTTTTTCTTTAAGAAGTGTTCTTGCCATATTCATTATTGTCTGATTTTTCCTTTCAGCCACTCCATTCTGCTGTGGAGTATATCTGGCTATTGTTTGCATGATGATGCCTTGAGATTTGCAGAAATTTGCAAATTCTCTGGAGTTGTATTCTCCTCCTCCATCTGACCTGAGTGCTTTGATATATTTGCCACTCTATTTTTCATCTTCTGCCTTGAATTCTCTGAATTTTGTAAATGTTTTAGACTTGTGTTTGAGAAAATAGATCCATATTTTTCTGCTGAAATAATCAATAAACATTAGAAAGTAAAAACTACCACCTATTGACTCTGTTTGCATTGGTCCACGTAGATCAGTGTGAACAAGTTCAAGATGTTGTTTGGCTTGATTGGAAGACTGTGGAAAACTAGTTCTCTTATGTTTTCCAAGTATGTAAGACTCACATGGGGGAATTTGCTCTTTAAAGATAGGTAGACCTTTGACCATGGAGTTCGTCTGAAGAAGACTTAGACTCTGAAATGGTAGATGTCCAAATCTTGCATGCCAAACCATTGTTTCATTCAGGGTAGATGCACTCTGTGCATATGGTTGACTCAGATTTGCAGTTCTGAGGGTAAGGGGAAACGTCCTATTTGGAGTCATATGGATTTCAGAAATCAATTTTCTGTTGGGGTATTTGTCATATATTTTGCAAGATGCTCCCTCAAAAAATACCTTATAGCCATGTTCAATGAGTTGTCCTACACTTAGCAAGTTATGTTTCAGATCTGGTACATGATAGACATTGTTTATGTCTTTCTTTACATTCTGTTTAGTAAGAATAGGAACAGTTCATTTTCCTTGAACTTTGACTAAGTAATCATTTCCTAGTGTAATATCAAATGAGATTGAAGAATCAATGCATGAAAGTAATTCTTTGTTACCTGTCATGTGATTGCTGCATCCACTGTCCAGCAGCCAGAGATCTTTAGGTTGTTCTTCAGTCTTGTGGCATGAGAGAAACATACCTCTTGAGGTGGCTCTCGTATGATTTGACACATGTGCTCTGCCTGAGAGCTGATCTTCTTGCTTCTTCCTGCATTCAGATTGATAATGCCCATACTTTTTACAATAATAACATTGTATGCTGGATTTGTCATTTGACCTTCTCACTCTGCCTCTTTGAGGCTGGAAATTCTGATGTTGATTTTGTTGTTGATTTCTTTGACCTTGGAAATTTTGATTCGGATATTGTTGTCTGTTACCTCCAGTGGAATGAGAGTTATTTTGATTGCTCCCTCTTCCTTGGTAACCTCTGCTTCTTCCTCTGCCTCTCCCTCTACTGAAGGAGAATTGAGTTTTGAAAGCATTGGAGATTGACTCATCTATGAGATGCAGACTGGTCTCATGTGTCACCAGAGAACCAATTAATTCATCTATTGAAAATCTTGACAGATCCTTGGATTCAAGGATTGCTGTGACAACCATTTCAAATTTCTTGGGTAAACTTCTGAGGATTTTCTCAACAATGCGTTGATCAGTGATGGCTTCACTAGTCAATCTGATCTGGTTCACGATGCCCATGACTCTGGTCATGAACTGATCCACATTTTCAAACTCTGTCATCCTTAAAGTCTCGAATTGTGTCCTCAAGGTCTGCAATTTAACTGTTTTGACCCTATCATTTCCTTGATAGGAAGATTTAAGAATATCCCAGGCCTATTTGGAAGTACCAGCGCTTGTGATTTTTGAGAAAATCGAGTCATCCGCAGAATTTTGAATCCAGAATTTCTCTTTATTTTCTTTGGTCCTCAGTGTTGCCTGAGCAATTCGTTGTGGATTATTCATGGCAGACAGGGCGGCTGGATCTGGCTCCACATATCCAAGATCCACTGGTTCCCAGCACTCTTGTGCTTGCAAGAACGACCTCATTCATAGAGACCAAAACTCGTAATTCTTTCCCAGAAGAATCGGACCCTGAGTTGGTCCTAAGTTGCTAGACGACGCCATAAAAAAAAAATTACAGAAAAACTAGAGGGAAATTTCGTATTTACCTCCGATCGTTGATTTGCCAATTTTCCAATGGCCGAAGGGAGATTATCGGGCTTGAATTGGCACTTAGTCTCCTTGCAATGTGACCACATGACTTACTGTTAAAGTGCTACAGGCTTTTCCGGCTCTTTGTCTTTCAAATCGCCGAAATGCGAAAAATTGTCTTCGGACAATTCAACGATCCATATCTTGTGTGATATGACGGTCCAGATCTTATCGGGATATCGCGAATCGCTATTTCACGATTTCTGATGACGAGTTCTTTTGACTCCTCAATTCCTTGATCTCCGATTTACCGATGGCACGTTCCTTTTGGGACTTTCCCGATTTCTTTGATCTCTGCCACACGTCCCAACAGATGGACGGTCATGATCTCTCCTCGCGATTTCGTGATTGGGTATGTCCTGGACGTCTCATCTCCAGGATCTGTGAAACACCGAATGCCGATGCGCTGATTGACTCTCCCAATCTCGTCCACGTGTCTCCTCAAGATGGACGGCTCCGATCATTGACGGGGTTTTCACCACAAAGAAACCCGATCTCTTGTCCTTAGGATTCGTGATTTGTCGAATCCCGATATGCCGATGGCCCTTTCCTTTTTGGGACTTTTCCCGAGTCCTCAGATTTACTCCACGCATCCCCTCAAGATGGACGGTCATGATTCAACCTTGGGATATTGCGACTTGCGATGCTCCGTTGACACAATTTCTCTATCAACTTGAAGCCCCGAATGCCGAAACACCGATGATTTCCTCGATGTCTGCCACGTGTCCGGTCAAATGGATGGCTGAGACTATCGCTATTTGCGTATCATGATTTCACGAGTTTCAAAGTCCTATTGCGATGGTCTTTCAAAACCGTGAACTCCGAACTGTCGATTTGACGACTCTTGGATCTGTTGCCACCTATCCTCTGAGATGAATGGCTCACAAGTCCTCTCAGGATTTCACGATATCGCGTATCGGAGTTTTGGAGTGCAATATTTTGCTCGTCCAACTCCTGATTACCGATTTTGCGATGTGATAATATCGACAGTTCATGATCTTTCTTGATCCAACGGTCCAGAATGACTCGTGGTTTCGTGATTCGTGAATTCTCACGGCATGTCTTCTGACCTTTACACCTGCAAGTCACAGAATGCCGAGATCTCACCACGTGTTTTTTGATGGACGGTCCAGATGATGTCGGGACTTCTCAAGTCAAAAGTTCTCTTGTGCGCTCTAGAGGATTAAACCTCATGCACCTTCTCGTTGATCCAACGGTTGTCGGGCCTCTGCGCAAGATCTAACGGCTGAAACTCTTTCGCCTTTTCCATGCTTTCTTCTTCCCTTCTGAACTGGTTTTCCACTTCAGATCCATTCACAGGACGACTCTTATGGCCGCAATGGATGTTCCTTATGTGTTTGACGCGATCTTTGTCAAATTTGACGAAATTTTCTCCTGCGGAAGAAAGAATTGGTGAATCTTTCAAAGATTGAAAGAACTTCACGAGTTCTCTGTTCACTGCTAAAATCTTTGACGGATTTGTAGAATTCTTGCAATTCTTTATGCGCTTCTTCTTTCTTTAAGAATCTTCCACGAATTTGAACAAATGTCCGTGAAATCTTCAACGTTTCTGCCTTCTATAGGAATCTTTAATGAATTCTTCAAGAGTTCTTTAAACGTTCTTCCGTTCTGCATCTCTTCTTCGTCAATCTTTAACGATTCTTGAAAGAAGTGCAAGAATCTTTACTGTTTCTTCTTTTGCTTCTCTTCTTCCTCGATCTTTCGAGCGTTGTACGCTCTGCTTCATCGTGTGAGCTTCTTACACTGATCTTTGAGCATATGGCGGTATGCTTCCTCATGGAAGTTTCCTGCAAGGATCTTTCGAGAGTATGGCGGACAGATCTCCAATCCTTGTGAACAAGTCTATGTCACGTGCTCTCAAGATCCATGAAGCTCTGCGTTGTGAGGATCGTGTTGCTCTCCGGACTGTGTGAAGAGGCTTACTGTTGAAGCTTTGATACCATGATAAATTGTGAAGCAAAGATAAATGCAGATAGAAAGGAATAAAACAGTATATTGGAATGTATGAAGAAGAGTACAAAAATGAAGTTCTGAAGAAGTTCTAAGAAGATACAATGTAAATGGAAATAGCTTAGCTAAATAGGATGAAGCAAGACAAAAATAGAAAGTACAGCTGTCCAGTACAATTGGCAGTGTACAGTCAGACTGTTGAGGTTACAATATGTTTAATAATCAGCAGCAGCAGATTCAAATGACTCTGCTTGACAGTTGGTCATGGGGTCGATGAAAACAAGTTCACAAACTTCCTAATCATCAATTATGGTGTGATCTACGGTGTCCATAGATTTTTCATAGGTGTCGGTTAATAACAACTTGGGAGAAGATGTTGGAGACCGCATGCTATCTACAATTCAGGAAGTTGTAGGAAACCAAAACTAGAATTGTCTACCGTATTGCTATTAGTTTCCCTCAACCCTGATTGGGATGCCCGTACCGTATTGCTATATGTAAACTAGATTAGATCGGGTCCGTTTCTATCACACCATGATTGGCATGCCCGTAGAGAAATTAATGATATTTTATATGCAAAACATTGCAATTAGCATGAATGATAGGACTTATAGGTAGGCTGTCAGCGACTGCGTTATTGAGCAAATGCCCATTGAAGATCACCTGTTGTCTGTAATAATTGAATTTCTTACAATAGGAAAGAAAACCTAAAAAATATGCAACTGTACTTGTTTCCTAGCGGAAAGGAAACCTAAAAAATACGCAACCGTACATGTTTTAGAGCAGAATCCAATTTATGAGAAATATAAATGTCAGATATCCAAAAGTATGCAAATCTGAACAATTCTCGGTCAATACTGCTATCAAACAATAAAGGGAACTGTTCATATAGTCATAAATATTTGCTACATTGATTCTTAAACGTGCTTCAAATCTCAAAGACAAGGACAATCACAAAATAGTTTCCCAACATGCTTCAAAACAAAAGTAATTCTTAAAAGTTATGACAAATTTTTTAATATCATCGATGTGACATTGATTTAAATCTAAGCCAAGAATGGGACATCGTGCGTAACTTTCCATATCACGACAAATGACTCTCAAATCCCTCATTTTCTTCATCAACCTTTCCACAGGGAGAAGGGAAAAAAATCCAAAATGAACTGTCTCTGATGCTCAAGCTCATAGACAGTTACATAAATTGGCGTAATATAAATAAATGATATATGACTATATTTTTTGGGAATAAAGGCAACCTTACCATAGGGAGAAGGGAAAAAAATCCAAAATGAACTGTCTATGATGCTCAAGCTCATAGACAGTTACATAAATAAATTGGCCTAAAATAAATAAATGATATATGACTATATTTCTCGGGAATAAAGGCAAAATAGGTCAAGTTTATAACCCTTCAAACTTTGCCAATAGTTTTAGTCTCATCAACCATCATTAGTAAATCCTCCTCCATTAAACCATAATATTCAAGGAATAACTCTATTTTTCATCCATCAAGGTATTGACTTTTGTAGTCATGAAAAGAATCAAATAACTCTTTTTTGGTCAAAATCAGGTGATGTAAATTTGGACAAAATCACTATTTTTTGTTGTTTAAATTGCATTTCTGAAGGCATAAATGGATTCAGTTTGTTGGAAAACCCTTGGGGCACTCAGACTATACAAACTTAGCCACTCAAATCTGCATATCTAACCATTCATCACCGGATTTTGGGCAAAATCATCACATAACCATTCATCACTGGATTTCGAGCAAAATCATTGCATAACTCTATTTCCATCGATAGGTATTGACTTTTGTATTTTTGAAAAGAATCAATAAAATACTTTAACTCATCCTTGTTAACTTTGGCCAATGACATTTCTTGTACATTTGCATTGACAAAACTAGGGTAGAAGGCCATCACATCTAGATGGGACTCATTCATCGGTGGAGAAGTGTACATCTCTTCTCCTTGAATAATAGAGACAACCAATGACCCTTCCTCAATTTCAATACCTTTAGAGTTCTTGCAAAAAAAATTCCTCTACTACCATAGTTCAATTTCTTCAACGTAACTTGTAAAAAACACCTCTAAAACTTATGGGATACCCTATAGGTAGTAACCTTTTCACCCATATCCATGATAATTGTTAATGGGATTTGAGGCTCCAAGGGATGTTTCCTCCATTCCATCCTAGTGAAATTTATTGAGAAATCAGTTTCCACATGACCATGTAAGTGGAACCTTCAACATTAGAAAAGAAACCTAGCATAATCCATATTTTGAATATAATTCCATTAATCAATCTCTATGTTAGCTACTTACCATAGGTAAGCCATCATTGATATTTAAGTCAGTTGAAGTATGTTCCACAAATCTATAAGGGTTTCTTAAGTATAATTAATTAGATAATTAATTGTCCTAATATGTTTTAGTTAAACAATGTTTATTTTTTAATAATATTTATTAATTAATTGTTTATATCTGTTGATTGATTAATTAATTAATCAATTGGCTCATTAAAGGTTTGTGTAATAAATTAAAGGGGCTTAATAATTTTAATGTATTTAATTAAAGAATTTACGTATGCAGGGGGGAATGAATCATTAAATGAAGGATAAGGTAATAAAGGCATGGGATAAGGTAATAATGGGGAGGATAAGGTAATTAATGGAGAATAGGGAGTCAGTGGATGGGGGGGAGATATGACGGAAGGAGTCCAACGAGAGGGTGGATGATTTTGGGGAAGGCAGCATTTTGGAGGAGGGCATTGTATTTCTGGTTTGGGCATATTTTCTGGTATTGGAAGTTTGACATTTGGAGTTTTTGGTGAATCATTGTAGGGGGTATCGGGTTGCTGGGGGTTTCGGGCACGAGGGCCAGGATTCCTTACGGTATCCTGGAGCTAGGGAGCCGAACAGGCTGCTCCTAGCTGGCTGGGTGGTTAGTCGGTTTGGGAAGGGTTTGGTCAAAGCAGCAGGCTGGGAAAGGCAGCAGGGAGGACAACTAGACAGGAGAGAGTTTAGCATCAGGAAGAGGTATTTTATTTTCAGATTTGCTGAGTTATGTGATGATTATGTAATTTATTTTCATGATGTAAACAAATTTAATTTCTGCCAAATATTATATGCTTATATGAAGATAAATGAATTATTTATGCACTGAAAGAAATTCTATGTTTAATTGTATGAAATTTTTTAGGCTTACTTAAATCCAGGTCCCTACACATGGTATTAGAGCTTCATTCACAATCTGGAGCCTTAAGGGCCTACCCACCTACCCACCTAACCGCTTGTAAGAAGGAAAGTTAGAATTGAAACTATTCAACACTAACCCAGAAATTTAAACAACCCCTAATTGACTATAGTGAAACCTTTTATTGAAACCCTTTGCCCTGAAATCCTAAATATTTATAAGAGTAAATATAAATTTGGGCCCGAGGGCCAAGCTCCAGCCAACCTCCAAGAATAAAGTCTTGTTTTCTGCCTACTCGATGTGCCCGAGCTGTAGCCTGTGATGGAATTCCCCAATGGAAAAAATTCATGATGACATAACTTGAGAATTAGAATTTTGAGCTTAGTCTAATGTCATATATTTATAAGATCTAATTTCTTGATTGGAAAAGCTAAACCTGACTAGTTATTATTATGTTTAGTACTCTACAAGTGTCAGAAAATTGCAAATAAATTGTGAGTGTACAAAAAGCATATTATGTTACAGAGATCCTTACCTTCCACATTTGGGACTCTTATCTTATATAAAGTTCAAAATAGATATGTAGGACTTGAGGTAAGTTTTATTAACGTTGGTATGAAAAGAATTTCATCAAAGCTTCAAACCAATCATTAAGCATGTTTGGGATTCACCAGTTTATGACACACTGACATTTCTCAAGCAGGCTTCAAATTCTCAATGCAAAAGAGACAAAATTCAATGGAAAATTACAATGTGAGCCAAGATTGCATCATAATATGACAAGTTATGCTTCTGAGAATAAAAATAAAGGTTTCACGACCTAGACTCAACAAACAAGTGCAGATGAAAGGAAGATAAAAAAAAAAATATGGGAAAGGAGAAATTGAGAAGACAATGAAATGCGTGGCCCATATGAGATGTTGTCAATAGCCGCCCAACAAAAAAAAAGGGGGGAAATAGTTACTCAAATCAGTACATTAGCCATAAAAAAATATATACACATATTAAAGTAAAAAGAAGTTTAATAAAAAAATAAAAAAGCATATAGGTCACATATGTCCCAATGTGTCAAACATAGCAACGCAGGGCACACATGCCTTAAATAGGGTGTGTCACTATGTCATATTCCCTAACTTTAAGCTGGGACAACATGCAACATATATGCTCTATACATTATAAAAAAAAAAATCAATATGGGCAACGACAAACTAGGAACAATATAAGTATTTATTGTCTACAATTTAATTCATATTCAAATCAAATAAAAGAATTTGCCAAGAGTGAAACTTAGAACATCCAATGGAAACAAAATATTAATGGTATGGGCTGCCAATGTGCCCACATGGTAGTGCGCACTCACAATCAATCCAGCACACTACGAACAACCACAACAAATAATTTGCAGACCATGTGCCAAGGCACGGGGAGGAGGCGCAGGAACCACAGAGCTGAACGCACCAGCACCAAACTGAGAAGCCAGTGCACAAGTGCCAATGACCTAGCAACGAACCAAGAGGAGGATATTCCATGAGGGTTTGAGTGCTCAACGCATATAAAGATTCAAAAAATATTTATAATAGATTAAAAAAAAAAAATTGCGCCCACGGGCCCAATCTCTGATTATTCAAGCATATAGTTCAAGTCCAAAGGTTGTTGACTCAAGCATTTATCACAAGCCACACTACATATCAAACCATCCAATAAACAACATAAATACCAACACCAAGCTCGAAACTCATGAGTCCTTTGTGCTCAAACGTGTCAAGATATCCAATGCACAAATCCCAGATTTAAAAAAAAAAACACAGATTCAAATATGGAGAGCACAGATTCAAAAACCACCCACTAAAAAAAAAAAAGAGGAAGAAATGTAGCTTGGCTCTTAAAAATTGTTAAAACACCTATCTATCAAAATGCCCTAGACACAACAAAGCAACATCAAGTATATCATCCCTATTAGTTGCAACAATCACAATGATACCAGTGTTCCCTTCAAAACCATCCATTTCTGTAAGATAAACCCAGGATGTAGACCAACTGTCAATCCACGAGGAGGATCCTATGAGGGCACTAGTCACTGCACTACGCATCTCAATAATGCATACACATACTGCAAAGTTTTTTATTAATAAACCAAAACAAAAAAAAACATACAAGCCAACGCCCAAACGCCCAAACACACAAACGCCAAACCAAGCCACCAAGGAGAGGTCCATACAAGCCAATGCCCAAACGTACAAACGCCAAATGTCAAGGCTCGAAGGATAGATTCCACAGGGGGAGAACCAAAGCTGCTCAGTACACAAGTCATCTCTTAAACAAAGCACCCAGTGCCAAGCACCCGAGATTTGCAGGTTACACAACACAAAGCCAACGCACCTACACCAGCACACAACACATCACAATCCAATGAAAATACCAGCACGAAACCATCGAAGGGATGAGCCCACAAAGGATGTATTTAAAAAAAAAACTATTACAAGCTAGCGCCTTCAAAGCAACAAGTCCAGGATCAGTTTGCCAGAGACACCAAAGCATTGAAAATACACCAGCACTAGCACCAAGAGCAGAGGGAGAGAGCAGAGTGGAGAGGCATCAGTGAGGGAGCGTTAGGGTTGAGGAGTTTAGGGTTTGAGAGGAGGCGTGTAGGGTTTTAGGTAAATAAAGAAGTGGGAGGGACTGCCCACACTAAAATTGTTTTTTTTTTTATTTTCTTATTTAATTTTATTTTTTTTTTCTTATTATTCATATTTTATTTTTTTTATTCATTTAGGTTAAATTTTAATGTTTTAATTTAAATTATATTTAAATTAATTTAACTATTGTTTTAATTTAATTATTGTTTGAATAAAACTTAATAATTTTAAATTAATTAATTAACTATGATTTAAATTTATTTATAATTAAAATTACGTTTAATTATATTTAAAATTTATAATTCATGCTTAAGGAAGGAGGAACAACTTCCTCTGATTTACTTTCCTCGCACTGATAGTGTCAAGGAGTTTGGTAGATGCTAGTTGTGTCTTGCTCAGGAATGGCATCAAGGAAAGTGGATGCGACTAATTAAAGTGACTAATTAGATTTTTTTTAGCAAAGGGTTAAGGACTTAGAACGAGATAAGCAGGAGGGGACTTCATGCGCACTAGGCAGGTAAGTTAGAGGAAATAGCGAGTGGGGTACAGTGCTAGCATAGATATCGAGCGAGAGGGTCAATAGTTTTCATAGGCAGTGACACCAAATTTAGACACTTAACCCTAACCTAGCCACTCCCCTAAAGAGAGTAACGTCTATTTACAAACAAGTAAAGAAAAACTTACACCTAACCCTGTTTTCTAGTTAAGTTGCGCAATGAGAAATGTCCTTGAACTCACCCTAACAAATTTGGTTGATGCAGGTTAAATCATACAGAATGTTTAGGACTCGAGGGAATTGAGGCAGAGGAGCATCGTCGCAGGCACCGCCAACACCGCTAGCGCCGCCACCACCATCGTCGGAACTAGCTCTCATACTACACTCTTTGGAGGCCATAAATGAGACTTTAAAGGGACGACAACTAGCAAGGATTGAAGTGGAACCCCCACCATATGGAACAGGTAATTCAGAAGCATCAAGGGATTCACGGGGAGGACCTCCACCCGAAGACATCACTAGAGAACTACAAAATATTAAACTTCTGGAGTTTGCCGGGGGTCATGCTAGTGAATGCGCGGAAGCATGGTTGGAAGGCATGACAAGGTGTTTTTCCTTAAGGGACTATGCGTCCACCTCAAAAGCGAAGATAGCGATTTTTCAGTTAAGAGACAACACCTTGAACTAGTGGGGCAACCTGGAAAGACAACTGCACCTTACCCCAGACACCGTATCTTGGGAACTTTTCGAGGAGAGGTTCCGAAGGAAATATTTTCCATCTTACTATGAGGAACAACAGGTAGGAGCGTTTCATGCCTTAGTATAGGGAAATAGAACCATAGAGGAATATGAGATTAGGTTTATGGAATTGGTCAAGTACATTTCATATATGGATAATGACCAACGACAGGAAAAATGCTTTGTCTATGGGTTAAACCCTAAGATAAGGGCTATGGTGTGGATGTGGAAACTGTCTTCTGTAACGAAAGTTGTGGAAAATGCGCATTATGCAGAGGAACACATGAACTTAACTAGAGGTATGAGACCTTCCTTTCTGCAGCGTCCTGGATTCGTAGGGAAGAGCCCTAGGACATTTCCCAAAGGAGGGGGCTTAAGGCCACCTTCATATGGTAACAGAGTCGCACCAAGGACAATAACCATAGAGATTTCAATGGCAGCAAGTGCAGCATTTCATTCATCACCAACGACGTAGACAGGTCCACGACCATCTCTGGGAACATCTAGTAGGGGCATGGGTTCCAGGGGAAGGAACTCATTTCAGAGATAGTCACATAACAGTGCACAGGTTCAATCCCGTTTTACCTATTGAGGATGTGGAGGACCCCATTACCAGCGTGACTGCCCAGAGTTACAATCAGGGTTCATACATAGAGAAGGAAAGGCCACGGTGGGAAGAGAAAGTAGCAGCCACCAGATTTACGTAGCGGTTAATAATCGCCAGGCTAGTAGAGATTCAGGGTGTACGGAGAAGGGTGTCATTACGCTTTATCTCAACTATGAAGGTTAAATGATGTTTAAGGCAAGGGTGTCGACTATATGTAGTGGAAGCAGTGAATGAAAGGAAGGGACCCTCATTAGATCAGTACCCGGTATTGTCAAAATTTAAGGATGTTTTTTCGAACGAGTTACCAGGGTTACCTCTTGTGAGGGAGCTTGATTATACTATTGAGCTAAAACCTGGTGCAGAACCAATTTCCAATACTCCGTATCAGATGACAACACCAGAACTTTGTGAGTTGCAAATGTAGTTGAAAGAGTTACTGGACTTAGGGCTAATAAGGCCCAGTGTCTCACCTTAGGGTGCACTAGTAATTTTTGTAAGGAAGGATGGATCCTTACGACTGTATATAGATTACAAGGACTTGAATCATGCTACAGTGTAAAATAGGTACCCAATGTCGTGAATAGATGACCTCTTCGATTAGATGAAAGGAGCATCAATATTTTCAAAGATCGATTTGCGATCAGGGTATCATCAGTTAAGGATTAAGGAAGGCGATATCCCAAAAACTAACTTTCAATCTCTGTTTGGACATTATAAGTTTGTTGTAGTACCTTTCGGATTGACCAATGCGCCAGCAGTATTCATGAGCCTCATGAACGGCGTATTCTGAAAGTACTTAGACCGTTTTGTACAAGTCTTTCTAGATGACATTCTCATCTATTCCAAGAAGGAAAGAGAACATGCGGAACACTTATGAGTGTTGTTGTCCTGCCTTAGAGAGAAAAAAAATTATGGAAAGTTGTCGAAGTGTTCCTTCTTTCAGAAAGATATCCACTATTTAGGTCATATCATTTTCGATGAAGGAATCTTTGTGGACCCAGAAAAGGTAAAGGCCATTATGGAGTGGCCAGTGCCGAAAAATGCCCATGAGGTGAGAAGCTTCATGGGGCTAGCAGGTTATTATCGAATATTTGTGGAAGGATTCTCAAAAATTGTGAAATCCATCACCACTTTGTAGCACAAGGGGGTCAGGTATGAATCGACAGAAGAATGTGATAGTGCATTCATTGAGCTTAAGAGGTTACTAACTAGTGCGCCAATTCTACGAGTGTCGTATATGGAAAAGGACTTCATAGTATGCACAAATTCCTCGAAGCAAGGGTTGGGGGGCGTGCTAATGTAGGATGGAGGAGTGATAACTTATGCGTCAAGGAAATTGAAGAAACACGAAGAGCTATACGTGACTCATGATTTAGAGTTGGCAGCTGTAATACTAGCTCTGAAACTTTGGAGGCACTATCTTGTGGGGCAAAACTTTGAGCTCAAAACAGACCATCAAAGTTTAAAACATCTCTTCACTCAAAGGGATCTGAATGCCCAGCAAAGGCGATGGAGCAAGTTTATGAGTGAGTATGATTTTGGTATTTCATACATCAAGGGAAAGGAAAATGTGGTTGTAGATGCCTTGAGTAGGAGACCAGGTGTGTTCTCCTTGGTACCCTTAAAATTCAATCTGAGGGAACATGTGTTGATGCAACTCCAAGGAGACAGTTGGTATTTAAAGGTTACTTCAAACCTCCAAAGTGGGAGGCAGTTAGATCCAAAGTATGAAGGATATAGTCTGGAAGAAGACAGACTATTGAGATATCGGGGAAGGATGTACATCCCTGAAAATGGGGATATTCGAAGCATCATACTGAAGGAATCCCATAGAGCACTTTATTGTGCACATCCGGGTGTGAAGAAGATGTACACACACATGAGGAAGCTCTTCTTCTGGGTAGGCATGAAGCATGATGTAGTCCATTTCATTGCCAAATGTCTAGAGTGTCAACAAGTGAAAGCTGACCACCATCACCCGGCAGGCCTCCTACAACCACATGATGTTCCTATGTCTAAGTGGGAAGTCACCTCTATGGATTTTTTCGTGGGGTTACCGCTCACATCTCATAGACACAATGCCATTCTTCTGATAGTTGATAAGTTAACCAAGAGTGCTCATTTTATTCCGGTTAGAGACACTTACAATGTCACTGATGTGGCACGTGTGTTTATAAGTGAGGTTATCCATTTGCATGGGATACCTAAGAAGATCATTTCAGATAGGGACTCTAGATTCACTTCTAGGTTTTGGACAAGTTTGCAGTCAGCATTGGGGAGTCAGTTGAACTTAAGCACAACTTATCATCTTAAAGTAGATGGGCAAACTGAGAGAATAAACCGAGTCATGGAAGACATGCTTAGGATGTATGTCATAGATAATCAAACCCAGTGGGAGAAGTACCTACCTTTGGTAGAGTTTTCCTAAAATAACAGTTTTCATAGCTCCATCGGAATGCCACCCTACGAAGCTATGTATGGAAGGCCATGCAGAACACCGTTGAGTTGGGATAGATTAGAAGACCGAGTAATAGTTGGGGCAGAATTGATTCAAGAGATGGAGGAATAGGTGATTTAGATTAGGCAGAGACTAAATGAAGCATAGGATAGGCAGAAAAGATATGCAGATGCACACAGGACCGACCAAAGTTATGAAGTGGGAGACCAAGTTTTCATTCGTATCAGGCCTAATAAGAGTACCATACAGTTCGAGAAGGGGACAAAGTTGTCACCTCAATTTATAGGACCGTTCAGAATCCAAGAGAAAATTGGACCCATTGCCTATCGTCTCGTACTTCCACCCCACTTTCATAAAACTCATAACGTTTTTCATGTATTTGTTTTATGTCATTTTGTTGCTGATGAATCACATAAACTAAATTTTAAGGAATTGCAGGTATTGGACGTCGGAACTCTCATAGTATAATCGTTACACATATTGGATCGTAGAGTACGACAGCTCAGGAACCGTCTGGTAGACCAAGTTAAGGTCCAATGGGACAAGTATGGTCCAGGATCTGCTACTGGGGAAGATGCCGAGACACTGCGATGAGACTATCCCTGACTTTTTTGACCACCTAGAGAATATGTTTCTCGAAGGTTAGGTGTATGTAACACCACCTTTTGACTTAGACAGCTAGGATTACCTGAGGCCTACATATATTATTTTCTATTCACAGTGAAACTATTAAATGATACACTTAAACTTTTAAAATGTATAAACCTTTATGAATATTTAAATCTATTCGGATAATGATGGATATGATGCGATGTATTGTGAGAATGTAAATTTTATGAATGTTTAAATGTTATTTATGATGATGGATATAATGCGATCTACTATATGAATGTAAATTTTATGAATGTTTAAATGTTATTGATGATGATGTATATGATGCGACATATTGTGTGAATGTGAATCCTATGAAGGTTTAAATGCTAATAGAATGAGGTTGGATATGATGCAATCTATTTGGTAAATGATAATTTTATGAATGGGTGTCGAAATTGAATAATGGGATATTATGAGATCTATTTCTAACTTGAAAACTTTGATGTTAATTTATTTGTACAAGGATACCGAATTGAAATGATGATGGTATGCAATTACATGATGATAATGCATAGAAATGTATGAGTTTGTGTTACAAACTAATCTGTAAGTTATGGGCTATGAAATAGCCAAGAAATAAAGATGATGAAAGTGTATGTCATGACCACTAGCCAAGAAACATTATGGTATGAATATTTGTATGTAAAATTATATTGGTTTGGATGCATAGCTATGATATGTGGACCAGTGCAGGATTTTAGGTGATGAGACTGCCCAAAACCGAATAAATGATGACAAAACTCCCAGCAACATGGTGCCACTGTATATTACATTGTAGGGTGTGGACCCTAGTTATGATTAGGAGGGGTGGAGGCATTTCCCACCATGTATCCTCTGAAACCTGAAGACATGGGAGGACAGTGTTAGCTCACGCTCCCCTAGACATGTGATGATGACTGTCAGTTGCCTGTTGGGGAAGATTGGTCGAGATAGTGACACTTCTGCTTACATGTTCTATTTGGAGTTAGGTCAATATAGTTGACGCTCCAAGATAGTCCAGCAGAAGAAGGATAGGAATGAAGATGGAAGTAAGTTAGGGAGGAAGGATGAGTAGAAATAGTTGAGAAAGTGTGGAGATTTGTCTAATGTTGGAATTTAATGTTTTTCCCTTCTAAAAGAAAATGTGTGTATATGAATATTCATAATTACGTAACTAAACCATAGTTGTTTAAATAAAATTGTTGAACTAGATAATTGTAATTAAAGGATTTTGCAAACATTTGATTGGTTTATTGTCTTTTATAAAAGAATAGTCTTGTTGATTGGATTGGATGCATACATAAATTATTCTAAGGGTGATAGTTATTGATTATTAGTACATGCACGAGACTTGTATGTACTAGCTACACATGCATTTCTTGTACATGTACACTAGTATGTATGAGTTTTCTTGGCTTACTTACTAATAGTGTCGGTTAATTATTATGAATGTGTGAACCATGTTTCTTGTCCTTTGTACCATGATATACCTTAACTTCGAGACAAAGTTTCATGAAGGGTGGGTGTATGTAACAACGTTGGTTAAACAGTGCATAGGGTTTATTAAGTATAATTAATTAGATAATTAACTGTCCTAATATGTTTTAGTTAAACAATGTTTATTTCTTAATAATATTTATTAATTAATTAATTATTAATTAATTGTTTATATTTGTTGATTGATTAATTAATTAATCAATTGACTCATTAAAGGTTTGTGTAATAAATTAAAGGGGCTTAATAATTTTAATTTATTTAATTAAAGACTTTACGTATGCAGGGGGGGAATGAAGCATTAAATGAAGGATAAAGTAATAAAGGCATGGGATAAGGTAATAATGGGGAGGATAAAGAGGATAGGGAGTCGGTAGATGGGGGGGAGATATGAAGGAAGGAGTCCGACGGGAGGGGGGATGATTTTGGGGAAGGAAACATTTTGGAGGAGGCCACTGTATTTCTGGTTTGGGCATATTTTATGGTGTTAGGAGTTTGATATTTGGAGTTTTTGGTGAATCATTGTAGGGGGCACTGGGTTGCTGGTGGTTTTGGCCATGGGGGCCAGGATTCCTTACTGTATCCTGGAGCTAGGGAGCCAGACAGGTTGCTCCTAGCTGGTTGGGTGGTTAGTCAGTTTGGGTAGGGTTTGGTCAAAGTAGAAGGCTGGGCAAGGCAACAGGGAGGACAACCAGAAAGGCGAGAGTTTAGCATCAGGAAGAGGTATTTTATTTTTGGATTTGCTGAGTTATGTAATGATTATGTAATTTATTTTCATGATGTAAAAAAATTTAATTTCTGCCAAATATTATATGCTTATATGAAGATAAATGAATTATTTACGCACTGAAAGAAATTCTATGTTGGAAATTCTATGTTTAATTGTATGAAATTTTTTAGGCCTACTTAAATCCAGGTCCCTACACATATGAATCGACAAAAGTGCCCAAACTATTCCATATTTGCTTAGGAATTTTGACTAACCATAATTTGAAAGTGAAACTTGGAAATCTAATGCAAAATGATTAAGGTGAGCTCAATTCCCTTCGTACATCTAAACAAGGGGACCATTTCCTTAGATTTAAGATTGCAAACCCCAAAAAATATATCTTATTTATTATTAAAAGAGCATCAACCTCTGTATTGAAAGAAAACCCCAGCCATCTATTAATGATATAATGAAATTTCATAATAAAATAACCAAACATTGGACACCAGACCGTCTCAACACAAATACCAACTATTGTTTCAGAGCATTCATGTATGAGCAACTTACCTATTGGAATTTTTCTTCCCATATCTAAAACCTACTCCATTAGTATGTTTCTTCTAACACTAAACTGACTTTGCTCTTTAAAATTCTAACATATTGTGTTTTCTTTCTACATGTAGAATTATTTCAAGATTCAATGATAGTGGAAAAATTATTGATACAAAAGATATCATCTAAATGAAGGTTTCTCCCTATTAACCTTGAACCTAGTCTTGAAATATGGATCCAATCTTCTAGCCTCAAACTCTCTAGAAATATAAATCCCTCTAGTGATCTATCCACCAATAATCCTCTATCAATGTCTATTGAACTTTGACCAAAAGAAACTTCTTACACATCCTTTATACAATTAAAGAAAAAAGACAATTCTATTGAATTTTGACCAAAAGAAACTTCTTACACATCCTTTATACAATTAAAGAAAAAAGACGATTCTCTCTTGATCACCAAAATCAACTATAATTCATATCTTTGCAAAACCTTCAACAACATTTACTGGGTGAAAACTTGATAATCAACCATGTCATACCTCCACTAAAAATGCGGAGAGAAATTAATTCATCTAAGGGAAAATGTTGTTATGTCCTTTATATCCATAAAAATCCCATGTATATCCCACATGAGCCTTTAGTTCCACTCGTCCTACTGTGTTCTACATATCAAATCTATTAGATCTCAAAGGAGACTCATGGATGACCTTGACGAAACCACTCCCCATATCACATAGGAAAGGGTTTCCTCTTAGCTTCTCTGTCATTTTTAGAATTGTGTTAAAACTCTTCCTATCGATTCCCCCTCCCTATAAAACTCGTAATTATTTTGAATAATAATTATAATGAAAGATTACATATTAAGAATGCATACAAAATGTTATATATACTTTATTTGCGGTTTTTAACCAAAATAATATTTTCTGTAGTTTTGAAAGAGATATTTTATTTCAAGCATTATATCTATGTAGTTTTGAAGAAGATATTTTATTTCAAACTTTATAACTCTCCGGTTTCGGACCCTTTTTTTACAGGAACAATCTTTGTGGTTACTCTTGGTGATGTGAACCATAATACTTCTATGAGGTTTTTTTATAGGAAAAATCTTTGTGGTTGCTCTTGGTGATGTGAACCATAATACTTCTATGAGGACTTTTTACTCTTGGTGACGGGAATAATCTCTATGGTTTTAAACTCCCAGTGATAGGAATAATCTGTGCGGTTTTGAACTTTTTTCGAGTAATACTCTCTATGGTTTTGAATAATTTTTAGTTATAACTTATTCCACTGACTAAGAACCTGGGCATGTGTTCGTGATTCTGTTTTGTCTTGTTTAACCCTGAGCACCTCTACATGTGAAATCAAGTGAATCACTTGTTACTTTGATTCAAGTTTAGTTTTAAATTTATTTATAATTTACTAACTTGTGAAAATTAAAGAAATTTAAATATAATTTTTTTTTTAGTTTCTAAAAGTTTAATAAGTAAAAGTTTCATTTTTAAAGTCAATACAAAATAGCATTTGTTACCTATTTTCTCCTCTTTTCAATATGAGCACTCCACCACCTATTCCAAAACCCTAACCTATAGCCTATTAGAGGACCCCAAACCCTAGAAAGCCTCTACAATTATATGGAATCATTAGAAAAAATGAGAGAAGAAAAATATGCCAAACATCAAATGGAGTTAGAATCATTAGAAAAAAAGAGTGAAGAACGAGACCTAAAACTCCAAATATAGCTAGAGTCAATGTTTGATAAAAAAGTTAGACTCTTCATAGATACCATTCAAACTCAAATAGAGGATAGATTCTTAGGGTTCAAGAGTCAATTAGAGACAATGCACGATATGATTCAAGAAATGGAAAAACAAAAGAAATCAACCCAAGAAGGAGAGGTTGAAGAAAATTGAAACTTGAGAGATAGGATTAAAGAGATAGAAGAAAAAATAACCAATAATTTGACCCTCAGTAATCTAGAAAACAAATTGGATGTTAAACCCATCAAAGAGGAAATGAATAAGTTATTTGAACTAGACCATGTGCATAATAAAAGAGCCTTGAACCTCATAATTTTTGGTATAAAATAACAACAAGAGGAGGATACACTAGAAATAGTAGAAGAATTAAGAAAAAAATCACAAATTGAAAAAACTTACCACATAAAAGAAAAGAGGATAGGAAAAATAATTGATCATAAAGATAGGTTTATTTGTGTCAAATTAAGTTGTAATGACCATAAATAAAGCATAATCAGTAAATCTTTGAGCTTAAAAGGGTCAGGAATATTTTAAATCAAGACATCATTCCCGAAGACCAAGCTAAATTAAGAAAGAAAGTTCAAAAGGTAAAATAAGCCATGAAAGAAGGAAAATGGGAAATAACTAGAAACTAAAATGCTATTGTTAGGGATAGTAACCAGAAGGATAATAATAAATAGGAATTTATGACACTCGGGATCCTTTTGTGGAACTGTCATGGCTTTCCATTGCGCAAAGCTCTTATGATAAGTTGGATCTGGAGTGATATTGATATTATTCGTCTAGTTGAAACATGGTAGCATGAAGAGTATAAGGTCCCTAACATATAATTATTTATCGTGTGGTCGACATGGAACAAAAAATTTCCACTGTAGCATGATATGAGGCATAGTTTGTTATATTACAAAGCGAATTTCTCCTCACATTCAACTTCATAATATCAACTCTCTCAATTGGTATTTGGATATAAATTTCACACACCAATGCCAAGAAGATGTATATACCAATTTGTTATTTTTACACCTATTATTTCTACTTTTTATAAGAAAAACAATCTAGATAGAAATTGTGCCTATATTAATTTAGAACAAGATATTTATAGTTTGAAAAACAAAGGTAATACGCTCCTGCTACAAGAATTTAATGATAAGAATTCAAGTAACCAAGCTACTCTTTTAAGAAATGATTAAAACCATAATCCTTTATGGCTAGATCAAGATCTTGTTTTATCTAATAGCTACAAAAGAACCTTTGAAGACCTAGTTGTGAATTTGTTAGGTATTTAGTTGGTCAAGGTGTGTATCCCTCAAGACCTAATAATTTGCAATAGAGTAATGAAGTGGCCAAACTCCAACTAGATGACTTGTATTCATGGGATAGGTAGTAGTGTCATATATTATGTGATATATGATATCTTTGTTTCCAACCAAATACTAAATTTTGACCTTTTAAACGACCATGAACCCGACTCTAATCATACACCTTTAACCCTAACTCTAAATGTTTCCATGCACAGGAGCACCATTGAAGATAATTGTGATAATCAAAGGAAAATGCACTTTGACAAAAGTAAAGTTGACATTTTCTTAAAGGATTTAAATAGTGCATTACATCTCTTAACTTATAAGGACAACATTGAATACCTCTATCATAATTTTACAACTACCCTTTCAATCCTATTAACAAGTTATCTTTTTAGGTGTCATGTAAAAACAATAATAGAATGACCAACCCTTGGTATGATAAAGAATGTAATATTTCTAGGAAATCCATTATGGATGCTTCTAATGAATCCTTAAAAATCGATAAGATCAATACATACCAATTCCTAATTAAAAGGAAAAATAGACACTATATCAATAAAAGGAAACATAATCTTTCACAACTATCTAAGTTGGATCCTAAGAATTTCTAGAGGAAAATTCTAATCTGCAATACTAAAGAAAATAATATGATTCCCTTAAGCAACTGTAATTCTTACCTTAAAAGTCTTTACAAGTTTCTAATTCCATGGACACCATTCCTATTGTCCCTACAGAGGATAATTTTTTTTCTTTGGATAACATAAAGTTTGGGGTTAAGTGGCTTGCAAATGGGAAACTTAAGTACATTGAAGGCTACAGAGATGAATTTTTTAAAATCAAAGGACCTATCCTCATCTCACACATACACAAGATATTCAATTTAGCAATGAATTAGGGAATCCATAAACCCTAGGCACAAATCCCCATTATTCCTATTTTTAAAAACATGGATAGAAACATTCTTTCTAATTATAGTAGCATTATGGTTAGCTAGCCAAGCTTTATGGAATTATTTTGGAAAAGAAGTTTATCCTTTATCTAGAAAGTCACAGTAGGAGAGATAAAGGACAAGCTGAGTTTAAGAGATATCATTCAACTATTGACCATGTTTTTACCTTTAGGATCATTGCAGAGGAGTTCCACAATACTAAAACCAGTCTTTTTTGTTGTTCTGTTGACTTTAGAAAATCTTTTGACATGGTTCCTAGGAGAAACCTTTGGAATAGGTTGGAAGAGATAAAATCTCTTATCAAGTTGAGGGTTGTTGCAATAATGTTGTATGAGAACGTTATTTCCAAGTCTAAGAACACCAAGGTTTGGTCAAAAAAGATTAACTACAATATTGGAGTCAAGGAAGGTTGTCCCTTGTCCCCTACCCTTTTTGGCATATACATTGACAAGTTAGAAGATTTACTGGAAGAAGCAGGTTGTGCAACCATACTCTCATTTGTATATTCATCAAAATTGTTCTTTATGTTTATGATATCTCTCTTATGGCGAGGAATCCCAACGATCTTGAAAACCAACTAAGAATCCTCAAGGTTTTTGTCTCCAATATGGGTATGACTATTAATATTGACAAGACTAAGGTCATGATCATTAAATCCAATAATATCACTTATGATACCTCTGTATATGAAAACAAAAACTTGGAGGAAGTGACTTCATACAAATATTTTGGAACTGATATTCACCACAAGCTCAACTAGAATTATAGCATTGAGAAAAGGATTATTGGGGGATGGAAAACTTATTATGGGCTTGAAAACAACTATAAATCAATTGATATTTGGATATATGGGATAAGAAAAAACTCCTCTTTCATACACTTGTTACATTTGTTACTCTTTATGGATGTGAATTCTTGGGATGTAGTATCTGTTGTGAATCTTGGAGAAAGATAGAGAAAATACAAAAGAATTTTATAACCTATAATCTCAAAATTAAAGGAAATATGCCTTATCCCATCCACCTCTTAGAGGAAATCCTTTCCCCCATTGAGAGAATAGCTATGACTATATAACTAATGTATAAGAACAAGTTAAACAACATGGAATACAAGATACTTACTAAGATTTCTTCAAAATCCAGTCGTAACCACTTTCAGCTCATGCGAAGATGGCATAAATATTCCCAGTCTTGCCTAAGCTATTGGGGAATCATGGAAGAAACTAGTTTTCATAATAAGGATACTATTAAAAATATCATCAAATCAAAATTTAAGGAGAAAATGTAGTGTGATAAAGAGTTAGAGGAAAAAAGAAAATTAAGGTTGTAACATCCCCAACCATCCACAGGTCGGGCAATGCTACCACTATAAAAAATTCACACACACACACACACACACACACACATATATCATGCATTTTAATCGAAAATTAAAACACATAACAGAGAATTATTGTTACCATTCATATTCAAAACAAGATTAACAGTAAATCCACATGCAACAAAATACATGATAACATTCAAGAATCACAAGTATGCATAACATAACATTAACCACATAAATTATACTTATCTTTCAACTGGAATAACACCACCAACTACGTGCAGACCTTCCATGAACCTCCCAACCTTAGACTACACAGCTCATCACTCTCAGCAGTAGGTCACCCTCGATCTGGGACTAAGCTCCACTAGGCAAGGGAATCCTAGGCTAGGAAAGGTCAACATGAAGACACATAGTTTATAAGGAAGGATTCTCTTCCAGGAGCCACTTATTCCCACTGATCATAGACTCTAATTCCCCACATGTCTGTCCCACCCGAGGAGTACACACCTTCACTGTCACACAGTCCATCAGTTTCTTCACCTCCCTTGCCTTGGGCTTCAGCAACAGGTCGGACCGTAATTCTCAGATATCTGTAGCATCTACAGGACCCCTTCTAGGAGAAATCACTTCCTCAGCACACTCTCTCACCTGGAGAGAGTTGCTCATAAGCCTAACAACCTACCTCTTCAACCACAACCACCTCCCTCACCTGGAGAGAGTGTTGCACATAGGCCTGACAACCCACCTCTTCAACAACAACCACCTCCCTCACCTGCAGAGAGTGTTGCACACAAGTCTGACAACTTGCTTCTTTAACTTCATTCTCACACAAGGAGGACAACAACAAGACTCAAAAAGGAACAGACGATGGCGACAACCACACTCAGCCAAGGGACTACATGGCCGCAAAAACCCACAGTTATAACACACATGGCATACACATTTACAGGATGCTCAAGCTTCATAGAATACACGGGTCGGCTTCACGTGTTTGATTTTTAGAGGTGTGTGGCTTATGCGAAAGTCCAATGCAGAGACAAAACAAGTTCATATGAAGGATGCATCAACTTCTCAAGAAAACATCACAAGTTGGCCTCACTGTTTTCTGGTTTCAGAGCTACGTGCAGGTATGCAGAGATCAGTTTCCCAGCAAAACAAGATAGAAAACGGATGCCCCAAATGGAGGATGAACCCCCAACACGAATTGATTCATCTATTTTAATTGCATGCACTCAGGTCGACACTTGCCTTCTTGGAGCTACATTAGTTTCACTTAGCACTCATTCCCTTTCTAGGAATTTAGGACAACACTTGGTCAATTGTCCACCTTAGCATTTGGGAAATAATAATAAATTATTATCCCCTTCAAAGGTAAGCCCCCCTAGCTTAGATCCTGGGCCCACTCGCTTAGCCTCCTCCCTTACCCAACCTTATGGAATCTTAGTCCCCCATCACTCTTTCTTCATGGTCGATC
>JASDQU010012339.1:0-24863 GCA_032191745.1 Picea mariana
GTAACTCTTATACTATTGTTCATTGCTCATTGGATATAGTTGAATGGTTTAAGTATATGTTGAAAAAGGTTTTAAATTGTACTTGATACTGATTCACCCCCCTCTCAATATCAACAATTATTAATTAAGACCCTTAACTATATTATTATTATTTATTTCTCCTAAACTAATTAGTTAAGTTAAATCAAATTAACTAAAGAAAGTAGTTGAACTACTTCAACTTATATGGAAAGAATAAAGATGAATGAGAAGAAAAGACAAATGGGGAATAGAAGGAGAAAGAAAGACTAAGGTTTGCTCTTTAGTTACATGAGATAGTTTCAGTTTTCATTTATTTCTAGGTTTATTCAAAGTCTAATTCTCTTCTTGACAATAGGGTCTTATTGTAGACAACAATGTTCAAGATTGAACCACACTTTTCAGATGCTTGTTTTAGAGGTGTTGATCCATGCCTGATAGTCTGTGTATTCTTTTCTGTTTGTGAATTAAGTTTCATGGTTGATAAAGGATATCTTGCAAAGTCAAATTGGCAATAGTTTGTGGCAATCTGATCCATATTATTAATTTCAGTTTCACTTTACTGTCAGATCCTTTTTGTATGGTGTTCATCGAAGATCTCTAAATCAGACTTTGGTCCATGCCCTTCTAGGGGTTTTGTAAAGAGAAAATACTTTTGATATCTGAAAGTGAAATAAAATCAGATTGCTATTCTGTCTCATATTGCTTTTTGATCTCCATTTTTACTTAGTCAAAAATATGTGTATATTCCAGAATTTATTTTATTTTATTTTTGCAACATATTTAAACTATAAATCAACTTGACTCCTTGCAATTAGTACTTGCGGATTGAGAGAAGATTTTGAGGCTATAAACCCCCGGGCGATATTCCCAACTATCTTTTCCTAGCCAGGAAAGATCTGAAAATGATTGAGTAGGGTAATTCATACCTTTTCCTCAACATTTATTTGGCGATCATACTAGGAAATAAAGAAAAAAAATCATTATCTTTATTTCCCTAATTCTTGTATTTTTACTTTGTATTTTTTTATTTATTGTTTATATGCTTTTTTGTTTATAATTTTTTTTTTCTTTTTTCATGACTTTATCGAATCAAATCTTGTATGATCATGTATAAATCTAATTTGAGCTCATTGCCAATGATCAGTTTCCCTCTTTTCGAGGGAAACTTATGGGAATATTCTCAGAACAATATTGATGATTTCCTTAGCTTCTGTCAATCTATTGGGATTTAAGATATACATACTTTTGCATTATGTTTGTCACTTTCCCTCTGTGGTAAAGTAGGAGACTGGTTTAGACGTATAGTATCCAGACAAATTTTCACGGGGAAATCAATTTTTGTAAAGTTTTTTATCGATTTTCCTCCTCCGCCTATGTTCCATCACCTTGAATTTCTACTTGAAAGCATCCCTGATCCTCCTCAATGTGAATTTTTCTATGGTCCTCATGAACAATTAACCTATGGATTGTTATTAAAGGCTAAAAATGAATGTCACACAAATCCCTCTCTCTTCATGACGAGTCTGCAGGTGGACAATCATGCATCTCGTAGTGCTATATTCACAAAGGATTGTAAGGATTATTTTCCTGATATGCCTACTAATCCTACTTTTGACAATGGTTTATTTGATGCCTTCTTTTACATATATCCTACTCAAAATCAAATTATGTCTAACGAAGTGCTCTTAATGGATGAATCTGGCTGGGAGGATTCTCTTGATTTGAATAGCACTATCCCTCATATTTCTCATGACTATTCTGAAAAATATGAAAGAGGGGATTCAAGCGGCCATATAGGTTCATATGTTGGCTCTTCTTCTGAAAATTCCCATAAGAATAATCAATGTTTTACATCGCATAATTCCTTCACAAAACCATTGTTTCAGTTCAAGGAGGTTGAGGAATTCAATGAAGATATTCATATCTCTCTTGCATGCATGATTTATTTTGATGATGATAAATTTAAAGGAATTCCTATGCATTTGAATCATTTATTTTCTCCCTCGGTGCATGGTAGTTATTTTCCTGATCAGGAGAACATAAATGATGACCTTATAATGCTTAAAGATCCCATTAACTCCATCCTCTTCATCACAACACCTAACCATCATTCTATTGTTATTGATCATGCACATGTTTCCAATATCAAGAAGAAATCCTACCTTGTTGGTTGGCAGGTCCTACAAGATGGTAATCACATTTTCTAGATCTTGATGGGCCCATTACCCTTGCTACATGCATTTGTTGGTTGGAAGGGTGATAAACACTCTTTATGAATCATATTTCAATTCACTAATCATCCATCCAAAATAGATGATGAATTTATCTATGCAAAATGTCATCCTACCTAACTCCAAGAATGTTTTTCCGTTCCTTTGTACATAAATAATAAATTGGTTTTTTAGTTTATTTAGTTTGTCTTTTCTCTTTTTCTGTTCTATTTAGATTGCATGATTTTTTGTCGAAATAAATTTTGGATTAGTTTTTCCACAACAGTGCCATTCTGTAAGTATTTTTGTTGAATAACAATAATGTTTACACAATTGTCACAATGTCCTCCTTCTAGACAATGTTGAGAACACTTTTTTATTTTAGTACTACTCTTAGATATATGATTTGGTCTTCTTCCCCATTTTTCTTCCATCCCTTTCTTCCCTCCATCTTGAGATTCAAGAATAGAATGACATAAAGTTTTCTCCTTTAAACAAAAAACACTTTCACTATGACCAATCGAATGTTACTCATACAGGAACAAACCCCTCATATGTAACACTTTCCATGAGCTATTCCCAAAGTCCCAGATCATTTTTTCCCCTTAAACCGCCTCACTTCCCCTATTGCATAAATCATTTTGGTGAATAATTCTTTGATCTACGGTTCACTTGGTGTGCAAAACTAGACATTCTGAGTTCTTAATCTATTGGAAACAGATTTCCCTGTGGAGTCACCATTTTGTTGATGCTTAAAATCACAACGATGAATACTATGCTTGCAAATGATTGCCAAGATTTATTATTTATCTATATTAATAATATACTACTAGGTGGGACCCCCTTGTAATACTCATTGGAATATGGTGGATAAGTAACACTTATATTTTTTCTATCTATGTGATTGTAGCAATACGTTTCTCTACAGTTCATTTGCTTCAGATCGTGGTTTAAAATGTTATGGTAATATGTGGCGGTTGGATGATTAAAACATGGAGCTGAGTGGTTTGGGTAATCTCTCATAAATTATGATAATGCTTCCCGTTTTGAATGAAAGAATTATACTCCAAGTTTTAAGGTTGTGTATTTTTCATGACAAAGGTTTGGTGGTGTTGGCATAGGGGTAGACCCAGGGTTCAATGCTTCAACAATGCACCAACAAAATCCTAACTACCGACCCTTTCGGCAACACTTGTGAAGCAGATGAAGTCTCACCTGAGGTAGAGACAGGGGGGTTGCAGGACTCAGGTGTCTACAACCAGACTGAGACACATATCTGTGATTACAATACTTAATAGAGAACTTGAACAACAATATGAATTAGTTCTTGAATCTCATTCACATCGCAGATAAAACCCTTATTACAGATCAACACAATAATAAAGATTAATAACATCCAATCACTTAACACATAGCATTAGCCCAAATCTAGCATTAAATCATCTTTAAGCACTAAACAACAACATCATATGCATTCATCATACATTATAACAATAACACTAAGCATAAATCACATTGCATAAAGCACATTAAGACATAGGATATACATGGTTCACCTTAGTGTGGGGCTATGTCCACCAACTTCTCTTCTTCTTTATTAGTCTTCAATCTTCTTACATTCATCTGCTCCTATTCACAAAGCCATAGATCCAAGCTTCTCACTGGACAGGTGATCTGTGCACAACGCACTAGATCCACCTTCCCCAAAACTAGGTCAAGGAACAGAGCCAACTCCTTAATAGCACAAAGCCCTACTTTACAAAACCAGATCGCACGAAGCAACTTACAATCTCTTTCACTAAGCCAAACATACTATGCACATAGCCAACATACACTAGTAGTACTTCTTACATCGCTTAGATACTTATTTATACATTTACAAAGAGGCCTAAACATGGCTAAACCCACGGGTCGACATCCCTTAACCCATTACATAAACCCTAGTAGACCCTTTTCTCAGTCCACAAGCCCACAAAATAAGTGAGATCTTGCAATCTCAGCTCTGCCTGGGTGCTCCATCTTTGACTAGCCTGTCGAAGTCCCAAAAGTGGTCAAACACGACCAATGTTTCCTCAAAACTTGGTCAAGGGACAATAGGTGTTCATGACTCTTGCTACCATGGTTATGCACATTGTTTGAGTTACATAGTGGGTTGTGTTCCTAGCACATCATATTTTGAAGGTATTTGATATTTTCAAGGGGTGGAGCACTTTGCAAAAGTAATATGGAAATTTTGGGTTTGTTTTGGTTGATTAGTGGTTTGAATATAGTGCTATGGTGAGTTGGATATTTATCTTGGATCATACTAATAATTGAATGAAGATCTGAGTGGTGAAGCAACATGTAGTAAATGCATGTCACTCAAACTCCCCTTGAGCCCGTCACCCTAGTCATTCTTGCATTGTTTTACTCTCGTAGTTGCTGCTGCTATGCCTTGCCCGGTTGTGGAGGAATTATACAGTCTTGGTTTTTCTCCTTGCACAGACTTTTAACAAGTATGGGTTTTCTTACTCCTCCACCCATGAGAGTTTCTCTTCCTTTGAATCAAATGTTGGCTCTGGTTGCTCGTGGTCTGTGTGATTCTCAAGCTGTTATGATATTTTGGAACTGTGTGTTATGGTTACATTTTTGGTTTTCTGTGGTGGTCATTATGAGAGTGTTGGATATTAAAATATTGGTCGTGTGGTATTTGTTGTGGGTAATCATTCTCAGGGAATTGTTGAGTAAAGGTTGCAGTGAATCCTACTTTGCCATGGTCTTGTTTAGCCCCTTTGTTGAAATTAGTTATGTCAGTCTACCTAAACTCCGGGCTTGGCGAATACCCCACCTATGTCTTGATATTAATGGTCTCTGTGAATAAATATTCCCACACCATGTTTGACTATGTGGATTTTATGTGAACTATGATGGAAGGTTGGAGCATTTTGTGCCTTGTCTTGGAAAAACCCTGAGCTGTTATCTTGCTTGCTATGACCTCACTAACACCATTGCCTGGTAAATGTTATATAGTACAAGGTAATTACTACCCAGAAGTTGATGAGAGCACTATTCGTGATTTTTTGTTGGGCATGGGTTTATATTTGGTTTCTTTTTATGCAATTTTGTTAAAAGGGGTTGGCTTCAATTGTTTTTCTTTTAGTAGTTGCAGTGTGTTGTTGGGGACCCATACAACTGAGGGAAATGTTGCATGTTTTTCGTTCCTATGGAAAATTATGATAGATAACCTACAGAATGAGTTGTCTATGCCATTCATCTTTCAAACTCTCTAATCGAACTGCCTTGTCTTACCTTCCACTTGTTGTCTTAAATCCTGAAGTTGATGGGAACACTATGCTTTCTCATTACTTGGGCCCAATTTTGTTTGGTCTCTAGATTGGTAATTTTGGAAGATATCCATAATCACCCATTCATTTGAAGCTTGTGTTCAAAATATTGAATGTTTTGGGTTCAATCATGATGTTGGTTGTATAAAAGGGACACCTGTGTTCCAAATGTTTGAGGCCCGAATAAGAGTGGTAACGTCCAAATTAATTTCATTGGAACAATGTTTAAATAAATGATGGATATAAGTTGTTTTAAACACTGTGCATGTCCCTGTTCATTTTAAATATTAAGTATTGGAGTTAATGTTATGGTCGTGGCTCAAAGGCTATTGTTGTTTCCTATAGCAATTACGATGTTGTTCGTTATGACTGTCATATTATGATAATGTGGATACAATAGTTACTGTAATTAAATATTTATGGATATACAAATTATGGTGTAAATAATTTGGAAGCCAACAAGCAAATTTGTCAAAGAAGATACCAGCTTGAATTATTGTTTTGGAAAAGGAGCACTTGTTAAACTTTGAAAGTCTGGACAAAGATATGTTTTGATTGTGTTTGAGGTAGCATGTTTGGTTTTGTTTCACTAGAACAATATCCATATTGATCCCCTATCATTATACCATTGTTTTGCTAGTTAAATTACCCTAACAATCCCGATTTTACTTATTTCATCCATGTTCTGTGATATAAATTTAAAAAGAAATAGTTTGTGTAGAAGTGAGAAAAGGGATAACATAGTAAGGGTTGGTGACTGATATTTTGATATTTTATTACACAGTTAAAGTTTTTGATTAATTTCTAAACAATATTCGTATATGTATTTCGTATCATTCTATCATTTTTCAATAATTACACTCCCTTCATATTTCCCATGAACCTTATCACCCCCTGTTCACATGGCAATTAATGAATGGTTTGTTATGGATGAATTTGCATGTATCTCGTGTCAATTTTTGAGCCAAGTTTTGATTCATGTACACAGCGTGTCATGTATGGTTTATTAAGAGCTCCATTACTAATGAATTACTGCTATAATATGATATTTTTCAGTAGAGGTAGCAATGGCCGAAATAAAAGAGGCAAGAGAAATTGGATTCGAGGCTAGAGGAGGCCTAGATTTTCCATCCATTTTGACGCTGATCCTCAAGAATTGAACCAACTTTTCCAATATGGGTTCTTTAATTGGGTTTTCCATGGAATAATTCACCCTTGACTAGTAAGACCCCCTTTTCATCCTCCTCAAAACATCCATGGAATTCCCATTCCCCCACATGTGTCCTTGCAGCTTGAAGTCCCCGCAAATGATGGTTGGAAAGACATAGTCAACTGACCTGTATCTCGCCATCGTGGTTGACCCACTATACCATTTCCTTTACCACCACCTGTCAATCCCAATGTCTAGATTGCTCGTGCTATTTCACTAGTTCAATATTCACACACGAGTAAGATATTAAAATTTGATATTCCCCTACCTGTGCAAGACAAGGTAAAAGCAACTCCCTCCTCTTCTTCTCCCTCCAATGGTTCCTTGAAATCCATGTCTTCCCGCATGAATTTTAAGGATGAATGTTCCCATGTGATCAATGAGATACAACCCCAAGGGTCCAATCAACCACAGGCTACTTCTGAGAAGTATAAGGGAAAAAATAGTGAAAAAAGGAAAATTGACTCACAAAGTGGCAAATATAGTTTTTAGATTATGTTTTTTTTTTATAATTTTAGTTGATGAAGACAATGCTTAGTGGTTTTCAATATTTTTAGACAACAAGATTTGTTTTGATATTTTGTGGATAATGTGGATAATGTGGACATATATATTCCTTTTGGATATGATATGAAATATTTCTAATATTTAAATATCCAGTTTGGAAGATATTAAAGGGAGTTACAAGGGTGGCATATGGTTAAAATGTTTTTTTTTTTTGTATTATATTTCATAAGTTAAAAAGAAAAAATGACGAGAGTCACAAGGGGTCCCACCTACCTAGTTATTATTAATTAAGATACTTAACTATATTATTATTATTTATTTCTCTTAAACTAATTAGTTAAGTTAAATCAACTTAACTAAGGAAAGTAGTTGAACTGCTTCAAATTATTTGGAAAGAATAAAAGCTGAATGAGAAGAAGAGACAAAGGGAGAATAAAAGGAGAAAGAAAGACTAAGGTTTTCTCTTTAGTTACAAGAGATAGTTTCAATTTTCATTCATTTCTGATTTTATTCAAAGCATAATTCTCTTCTTGACAGCAAGGTCTTATTGTAGACAACAAGGTTCAAGACTGAACCACACTTTTCAGATGCTTGTTTTAGAGGTGTTGATCCATCCTTAATAGTGTGTGTATTCTTGTCTATTTGTGAATTAAGTTTCATGGCTAATAAAGGATATCTTGCAGAGTCTAATTGGTAGCATTTTGTGGCAAGATGATCCAAATTATTATTTTCAGTTTCACTTTACTGTCAGAGTCTTTTTGTATGGTGTTTATCGAAGATCTCTAAATCATACTTTGGTCCATGCCCTCCCAGGGGTTTTGTAAAGAGAAAATACTTTTGATATCTGAGAGTGAAATAAAATCAAATTTCTATTCTGTGTCATATATGTGTATTTGTGACTTTGTTACATTTCACTTTTTGATCTCCATGTTTACTTAGTCGCAAATCTGTGTATATTCCATATGTTTATTTTATTTTATTTTTGCAACATATTTAAACTATAAATCAACCTCATTTCTTGTAATTAACACTTGCGGATTGAGAGAATATTTTGAGGCTATAAACCCCTGGGTGACATTCCCAACTATATTGTCCTAGCCAGAAAATATTTGAAAATGATTGAGTAAGGTAATTCATACCTTTTTCTCAACATTTATTTGGTGACCATACTGGGGAAATAAAAAAGAAAAAACTCATTATCTTTATTTCCCTGGTTCTTGTATTTTTACTTTTTATTTTTGTATTTACTGTTTATATGCTTTTCTGTTTATAAGTTTATTTTTCCTTTTTTCATGACTATCAAATCCTATCTTACATGATCATATATAAATCTAATTGGAGCTCATTGTCAATTTCTAATTTCCGTCTTTTCGAGGGAAACTTATGGGAATCTTCCCAGAACTATATCGATGATTTCCTTAGCTTCTGTCAATCTATTGGGATTTATGATATACATACTTCTGCATTTTTTTTTTCACATTCCCTCCATGGTAAAGCAAGAGACTGGTCTAGACGTATAGTATCTAGTCAAATTTTCATGGGGAAATCAACTTTTGTAAAGTTTCTTATCGATTTTCCTCCTCCACCTATCTTCTGTCACTTTGAATTTCTACTTGAAAGCATCCTTGATCCTCCTTGATGTGAATTTTTCTATGGTCCTCATGAAAAATTGACCTGTGGATTGTTCTTAAAGGATACAAATGAATATCACACAAAGCCCTCTCTCTTCATGAAGAGTCTGCAAGAGGACAATAATGCATCTCATAGTGCTATATTCACAGAGGATTGTAAGGATTATTTTTCTGATATGCCTACTAATCCTACTTTTGACAATGCTTTATTTGATTCCTTCTTTGAAATATATCCTACTAAAAATCAACTTGTGTCTAACAAAGTTCTCTTCATGGATGAATCTGGCAGGGAGGATTTTCTTGATTTGAATAGCACTAAACCTCATAGTTCTCATGACTATTCTGAAGAAGATGAAAGAGGGGATTCAAGCGACCATATAGGTTCATATGTTGGTTCTTCTTCTAAAAATTCCCATAATAATAATCAATATTTTACATCGCAAAATTCCTTCACAAACTAATTGTTTTAGTTAAAAGAGGTTGAGAAATTCAATGATGATATTCATATCTCTCTTGCATGCATGATTTCTTTTGATGATGATAAATTTAAAGGAATTCCTATGCATTTGAATCCTTTATTTTCTCCCTCGGTGCATGATATTTCTTTTCCTGACCAGGAGATCGTAAATGATGACCTTATAATTATTAAAGAGCCCATTAACTCCATACTCTTCATCAAAACTCCTAACCATCATTCTAATGTTATTGATCATGCACATGTTTCCAATATAAGGTAGAAATCCTGTCTTGTTGGTTGGCAGGTCCTGCAAGATGGTAATCACTTTTTCTGGATCTTGATTATCCCATTACCCTTGATACATGCATTTGTTGGTTGGTAGGGTGATAGACACTCTTTATGCATCATCTTTCAATTCATTAATCATCCATCCAAAATAGATGACACATTTCTCTATTCAAAATGTCATCCTACCTGACTCCAAGAATGTTTTTCCATTCCTTTGTACATAAATAATAAATTGGGTTTTTAGTTCATTTAGTTTGTCTTTTCTCTTTTTCTATTCTATTTAGATTGCATGATCTTTTGTCGAAATACATTTTGGATCAGTTTTTCCACAACAGTGCCATTCTCTAAGTATTTTTGGTCAATAAAAATAATGTTTACATAATTGTCACGACGTCCTCCTTCTAGACAATGCTTATAATTTTTTTTTTTCTTTCAGTACTACTGTTAGATAGATGATTTGGTCTTCTTCCCCATTTTTTTTCTATCCCTTTCTTCCCTCCATCCTGAGATTCAAGAAGAACACGCCAGGAAATTTTCTCCTTTAAACAATAAACACTTTCACTATGACCAATTGAATGTTATGCATAGAGGAACAAACCCCTCATATGTAACACTTTCCATGATCTATTCCCAAAGTCCCAGATCATTTTTCCCCTTAAACCATCTCACTTCCCTTGTTGCATAATCATTTTGGTGAATAATTCTTTGATTTACGGTTCACTTGGTCTGGAAAACCAAACATTTTGAGTTCTTAATATGTTGGAAATAGATTTACCCCATGGAGTCACTATTTTGTTGTCACTTAAAAGCACAACGATGAATAATATGCTCGCAAATGATTTCCAAGATTTATCATTTATCTATATTAATAATATACTAGTAGGTGGGACACCCTTGTAATACTCATTGGTGTATGGTGGATAAGAAACACTTATATTTTTTCTGTCTATCTGATGGTAGCAACACGGTTCTCTATAGTTCATTTGCCTCATATTGTGGTTTAAAATGTTATGGTAATATGTGGTGGTTGGACAATTAAAACATGGATTTGAGTGGTTTTGATGATCTCTCATAAATTATGATAACACTGCCCTTTTTGAATGAAAGAATTATACTCCAAGTTTTAAGGTTGTGTATTGTTCATGACAAAGGTTGGGTGGTCATGACCCTTTCTATTATGGTTATGCACATTGTTTGAGTTTCATAGTGGTTTGTGTTCCTAACACATCATATTTTGAAGGAATTTGATATTTGCAAGGGGTGGAAAACTTTGCAAAAGTAATATGGAAATTTTGGGTTTCTTTTGGTTGATTAACGGTTTGAATATAGCGTTATGGTGAGTTGGATATTTGTCTTGGCTTGTACTAAGAATTGAATGAAGATATGAGTGGAGAAGTGACATGCAGTAAATGCACGTCACTCAAACTCCCTTCGATCCCGTTACCCTAGTCCTTCTTGCATTTTTTAGCTCTCGTAGTTGTCGTTGCTCTGCCTTGCTTGGTCATGGAGGAAGTATAAAATCTTGGTTTTTCTCCTCATGAAGACTTTTAACATGTACAGGTTTTCTTACTCCTCCATACATGAGATTTTCTCCACCTTTGAATCAATTGTTCTCTCTAGTTTTTCTTGGTCTGTGTGATTCTCAAGTTGTTATGATATTTTGGAACTGTATGCTATGGTTACATTTTTGGTTTTCTGTGGTGGTAATTCTGAGACTATTGGATCTTAAAATATTGGTCGTGTGGTCTTTGCTGTGGGTAATCCTTCGTAGGGAATTTTTAAGTAAAGGTTGCAGTGAAGTAGTGATCCTTTCGTTGAATGAAAATGGCGTGGTGGAAGGACTAAAAAACCTTCTGGTAGTACGAGAGTTTGCAAACGTATTCTGAGAGGAGTTACCAGGGTTTTCGCTTGAGAGGGAATTGGAATTTACTATCGACCTAAAACTTGGGATTGAATTGATAGAAAGAATGCCTTATTGGATGTTGGCCCATGAGTTACAAAAGTTGAAAATGAAACTGAAGGAGTTGTTGGACCTAGGAATTATAAGTCCAAGTGTGTCACCATGGGGTGCGCGTGTTATTTTTATACGAAAGAAGAATGGGTCGTGGAGACTCTGCATTGACTACCATCAAATAAACAAGGAAACGATCAAGAAATAGTATTTGTTTCCAAGAATAGATGATATGTTTGATCATATGAAAGGCGTGATGGTGTTTTTGAAGATCGACTTGAGATCAGGGTATCACGAGTTACAGATCAAGAAGGAAGACATTCCTAAGAATGCATTCAAGACAAGGTTTGGACATTACGAGTTTACCGTTTTATCATTTGGAGTGACAAATGCCCCTGGGGTATTCATGAGCTTGATGAATGGGGTGTTCTGTGAATACTTGGACAAGTTTTATTAAGTATTCATTGACGATATTTTGATATATTATTAGATGATGTAAGAACATGACAAATGTTTGCGCTTGGTGCTACAGTGTCTATGAGAGAACAATTTTTTTGGGAAACTGTCAAACTGCTCTTTTTATCAATCGAAGATTCATTATTTAGGGCATGTCATCTCCGACAAAGGTATCACTATGGATCTAGCGAAGGTAGAGGCTATTATGGAATAGCCTGCACTGATGAACGTCCCATAAGTACATAACTTCATGGGTTTAGCGAGATATTATCAACTGTTTGTCGAGGGTTTTTCGAAGATAGGAAATCTGATTACGGAATTGCAGAAGAAGAACAAGAAGTTTGTATGGACCGAGAAATGTGCAGAAGTGTTTCGATGACTCAAGAAGCTTTTGAAAACAACACCAATACTAAAATTCCTTGACATGGATGAGGACTTCTTGGTATGCACTGACACATCCAAGAAAGGCTTAGGCAGAGTCTTGATGCAAGACGGTCGAGTGATCACTTACATCTCGAGAAAGTTAGGAAAGAATGAGGATAACTATGTGAGGAATGACTTGAAGTTATTTTCCATTGTGTATTCCCTGAGAGTGTGGAGACACTACCTAATTGGATGAAAATTCGAACTAAAAATGGACCATTGTGGTTTACAACACATTTTTATGAAAATTGACTTGAACGCATGACAAAGGCATTCGCCGAAACTTCTTAGCAAGTATGATTTTGAGATTATCTACATAAAAGTAACAATGAACAGAGTAGCGGATGCGTTGAGTCGAAGGCCACGCATATTTTTAGTGATACCTCTTCAGACGAATCTACGTGAAAAGATTCTAACTATACAACATGACGATGACTGGTATCAAGAAGTTAAAGAATTTATCGAACAAAACACCATGTTGGTACCAAAATTTGAGGGATTTAATGTGGAAAATGATAGATTAATGAGATATAATAACCGGATTTATGTACCGACCAATGGAAAATTGAGAAGTTTGATCTTAAACTAAGCTCATAGAGCAGTGTACATGGCTCATCTTGGAGTCACAAAGATGAGGGCAGACCTTAAACCCTTATACTTCTGGAAAGGAATGAAGGAAGACATAGTCAATCACATGGAAAGATGTCTATAATGTCAGCAAGTGAAGGCTGAACATAGACATCCGAAAGGATTACTACAACCACACGCTTTTCTAGAATCAAAATGGGAGGTCCTTTCTATGGACTACATCATTGTATTGTCGCTGACGGCAAGGAGGCACGACTCGATTTTCGTGGTATTTGAAACTCTGACGAAGAGTGCACATTTTATCCCTGTGCACATGACTTATTAGGCACTTAAAATAGCTAGAGTATTCATCAGCGATATTGTGAGGTTTCATGGCATGCCTAAGAGGATCATATCTGATCGAGGATCAGTGTTTACAAGACGATTTTGGACTAGTTTCCAAGAGGCTTTGGGAACCCAACTTAACTTTAGTACCACATATCACCTAGAGACAAACAAGAAGACTAAACGAAAAAACCAAATCTTGGAGGACATGTTGCTTATGTATGTGATGGACCAACAAAAGTGTTGGGAAGAGTTCTTTCCACTGGTAGAATTTGCATACAAAAACAGTTATGAAAGCACCATTAAGATGGTACCATTTGAGTTTCTTTACGGGCGACCATGTTAGATGCCTTTCAGTTGGGATTGGCTTGAGGATAGGGTCCCTGTAGGACCATAAGAGATCCAAGAAATGGAGGATCAAATTCAAACAATAATACAAAGGATCAAGGAAGCGCAGGATCAATAAAAGAGTTATGTCGATGCACATCGTGTTGATGATAGTTATGAAGTTGGCAATCGAGTCTTGTGGGTGAAACCGCACAAGTGTTCGATCAATTTTGGTAAGGGTGCTAAAATCTCTCCTAGGTTTGTGGGACCTTTAGAAGCTATGGAAAGGAAAGGGCTTGTGGCCTATCGACTAGCCTAGCCTGATTCTTTGAGGCGTATGTATGATTTTTTTCATGTATTGGTCTTGAGACATTATGTTAGCAATTCTACACATGTGATTGGCATGCGTTTCTTATAGGTATCAAATGAGGGTGTGCTCACAACAGAGCCCATATGCATTCTAGATCATCACATTTGACAGCTATGACATCGAACAATCGATCAGGTCAAGGTCTAGTGGGACAATTATAGTCTTCACTCGACTACTTGGGAGGACGCATATGATATGCGTCAGGAGTTTCCATTTTTTGTTTATAGCTAGACATTTAGATATTGTCAGATACTTTATTTCTGCACTTGTATACTGTGAAACTTTAGGAAAAATTTTAAAACAAGAGGGGGTTTATGTAACATCCTACTCTTGCACGCATCTGATGTGACTTATTATTTGGGGACACTTGCACACAAGTGATTCGGTTCATTATATGATTGAATACTTCACTTATGGATTCTCATGATGAGACTATGGATTATGATGTTATGATATGTTATTTATGTATAGGTAGGTGCTATTGACTGGTTTCTCCTAAGTGTGTAGGACTCTTGACAGATTGAGGATTTCGATGGCATCGATGGACCTCCTTGGACTCCTGATTGAGTCGAGGAGTGGATTGTATATGGTTTGGGTATTTTTGTTTATGCATATGTGACATGTATTCGGGTGTATCATGATGATTTTTATGGATATATGACATGTTTTTATTGATGGATGCAGGATGGTGATTTCTTGCTAATCATAATCACATTAGGAGAAAAGGGGCCATGCACGACAACTAGATATATTGAGGGAGAGGTGTGGAAGCAACCTTGCCACAACCTACGAGCAATCTCGCCCTAGATCGAACTATAGGTTAATGATTACCTAGTTCGAGAGATCCACGATGTCGTGAGGGCAGACTGAGACATTCGCTTAAGAAGATTGTAAGGGGCACACAATAAGGTAGGGTCCTTATTCCTTAGAGGCGCTTATTCTCCCACAAGGTCACCTGATAGAGTATTTACTCCAAGGGTTGGAGATCTACCAAAATCAGTCAAAAGGCGAGTGGAACCCTTGGAGCATGTAGTGCATCTTGAAGGGAATGTCGCATAAATGAAACATGGATAAATGCAAGTGGCACCCTTGGAGAATGTACTGCATCCTTAAGGGAACGTCACCATTTTTTTAACACTGGTGAGTCAATGAACCTAGTTACCTAGAAAACAATATCTTATTTTGACTTGGTCAGCCTTAAAATAAATGGTGTATGAGTAAAGTTTAGAAATTATAAAATTTCCCTTAAAAACAATTTTTCTAAGCCTGGTTGAAATTAGAGCATAGGTCTAAATGGGGTATAAGGACTAAAAAAAAAAACTAATTAATCAATTAATAAAAGGGGGATGAAGAAAAAACAAATATAAAATTTAAAGGAGAAAGAATTTATCAAAAATTTAATTGTTGGTTATGTGCAAAAAATTACTAATTTAGAACTTAGAAAAAAAGGGGAAAATTAAATGTAAAAGGAATGTGGAACATAGTAAAGAATCTAGTTTAGAGAACTTTCCAAATTAGAACTCAACTAAGCTTTAAGAAAGGCATCATCAATTAATGGAATGTGAGGGAATAAAAGGGACTTCAAGGAGCATTTTTAGGAATGCTTTTAGGTGGGTGAGGGAAATTGGCAATTTAATTTAATTAATAATGTGAATTTCTGGTGCAACTAAGGGATTGGGTGACAAGTGTATGGGTGACAAGTGAAACTAAGGG
Source organism: Picea mariana (assembly GCA_032191745.1). NCBI lineage: Eukaryota > Viridiplantae > Streptophyta > Pinopsida > Pinales > Pinaceae > Picea > Picea mariana. Next base: position 15,800 of record JASDQU010012339.1, read on the forward strand.
ATTGGGTGACAAGTGTATGCGTAAGGTTTTGCTATCGAATTTTTCTCTTGACTGATTTTTCTTATGGGAGTTGGGATACCCATCTCGGATAGAGACTGGTAGCTCAACCTTGTGAGGTGAGCTGGGAGCTATCTTTCTCTGGTTTGTGTGCGTGGCCCCTTTGTGGCTCGGGGGGCTCATGGGGAAGAAGATTACTCTTAGCGTTGGCTGGGAGGTACTAGTGAGGTCTCAACGATTAGCAAGCGGGAGCGAGGAGGATCTCCAGCAGCAAAAGAACATCATCAAGTTGTCAGTCACGTTACAGTTCACATTTTTTTAAGTGGCAGTTGTAAATTAGTTATAAGTGTACATAGATTTATTTTTGATGTATTTGTAATGGTTGTCTAATATTGTTGGGCATAGTCCCCCTCTTATTTTTTTTTGTGTCTTTACTTGTTTATTTTGATGTGATTAAACTTTGTGGGTGAGAAATAAAAACACCTAGCATAGGGGCATGTCTCCTCTGCATTTTTGCCGTGTCTTCCTTGTTTATTTGAGGTGATTAAACTCTACGTGTGAACGAGAAAAACCACCTAGCATAGGGGCATGTCTCCTGTGTGTTTTTGTTGTGTCTTCCTTGTTTATTTTGATGTGATCAAACTCTGCGTGTGAGCAAGAAAAATGCCCAGCATAGGGGCATGTCTCCTCTATGTTTTTTTTGTGTCTTCCTTGTTTATTTGAGGTGATTAAACTCTACGCGTGAGCGAGGAAAAACACCCAGCATAGGGGCATGTCTCCTCTGTGTTTTTGCTGTGTCTTCCTTGTTTATTTTGATGTGATTAAGCTCTACATGTGAGAAAGGAAAACACCCAGCATAGGGGCATGCTTCCTCTGCTTTTTTGTTGTGTCTTTCCTTGTTTATTTTGATGTGACAAAACTCTACGTGTGAGAAACAAAACACCTAGCATAGGGGCATGTTGCCTCTGCATTTTTATTCTGTCTTTCCTTGCTTATTTGATGTGATTAAACTTTGCGTGTGAGCAAGAAAAAATCCCAGCATAGGTGCATGTTGCCTCTGCATTTTTGTTGTGTATTTCCTTGTTTATTTGATGTGATTAAACTCTGCATGTGAGAAAGAAAAGTGCTCAGCATAGGGGCATGCTGCCTTTGCATTTTTGTTGTGTCTTTCCTTGTTTATTTTTTATGTAAAAGGACTCTGCGTATGAGAAAAAAATGCCCAACATAGGGGCATGTTGCCTCAACTTTTTTGTTGTGTCTTTCCTAGTGTTATTAATTTGAATAAACTCTACGTGTGAGAAAGAAAAACACCCAACATAGGGGCATGTTACCTCTGCATTTCTGCGGTGTCTTTCCTTGTTTATTTGATTTGATTAAACTCTGCGTGTGAGAAAGAAAAATGCCTAGCATAGGGGCATGCTGCCTTTACGTTTTTGATGTGTATTTCCTTGCTTTATTAATGTTATTATGAAAGCTTATAATACTGTATATCATTAATGTAATCTTGTAATAAATTCTCATCTTTAAATGTTTCCTTTTATTAAATGCTTAAATGAATGGTTATTTTAATGGTTGCATAAACGTTTATTAATGTTATTATTAATGCTAATAATAATGTTCACCATTAATGTCTATTTAATTAACTGTTATGATGAACAATTATTATCAATGTTGTATAAGTGTTATTAATGTTTGGTTATTATTAAATCTTTATGATAATTTCCATTATTAAATGTCAGTTTTTATTAACTGTTTATGATGAAGGGTCATTATTAATGTTGTTTTAGTAAATTTTTATAGAGGAGTGGTTAAGTAAAGCACTTGAGTCTCTTGCACAAATGGATTGTATGTCATAATGATAGTTAAAGATTTTTAGATTTCCTTAGCACCTTTGATCCAGATTTTACAAGAAGAACAAAATGACTATAGATTATTAGTAGGTGCTTAACATAAAATAATAGAGATACAATAAAACTGTTTTTCTATTCAATAACGAAATAAGCTGAAACTGTAAAATACAACAGAAACAAGCTTGCTGGAATGGTGGCGGCTTATCTCTGAGAAGAGATGTGACGACTGCGCTCATTCACAAGAAGATGATTACAATGAGGCTCTAAAGGCATTTTTTACAATAAGAAGGAATGCCAAAAACCACAGAAATCCAAAAACCTAACCCTAGGAGATGAAGCGCCAAAAGTCCTGTGGGCCCCGTTTGGGTAAGTTAGTACATCAACTTCTCGAGGTCGTAACTTTTCCATACGATCTCCGTTTTAGGCGTATGATAGCCCGTTGGAAAGGTATCATAAGGGAGATTCGTTTCAGGTGAAATAATTAAGGAATTTTCATATTGCAACCCTGTTTTCCCCAAAAACATCGTTTAGGGCCTCAAAATGGCTCTGGAAGTGAAAATTGCTAAAAATAGTAAATTACCAAAATTGCCAGAAAACTATTTTGAGCCAGTTGGAAAAGGTGGGTGGCCACCGATATCCACCTGGATCAACCTTGTAATCATTAAAAAGTAAGATCAGTTACGAGATTAGATTTCTTTTGTGCCTTGGAATAAAAAGGCTTGGGTACTCTTGCGCAAAATATGACGTGGATGCATGTTCACTTAGATTTAGTTTATTTCTTGCACGCATGAATTTAATATATTGAATGATGCTTTTAGATGTTTAGTTATTTAGTTTATTTATTTTGTTCTTGAATGATGATTTTAAACTTAGTTTATTTCTTGCGCATATGAAAATCTAAGGTATTGAAGGAGGTATTGCATAATGTTTAGTTTTTTCTTTTTGTGCGCAATGAATACTCAATGCAATGAATAGTTTTTGGTTATTTATTTCTTTCTCTCATGGATTTTTATGATGGTTAGATCTTATACCCTTGCAGGATAAAGTGTAATGAATGTATTTACCTTGCATCATTGAATTAGCTTTATTGTTATTAGATTTATTTCATTTATGGATTCCATAAAATGTATGATGGTCAAAGATTTTTGGACTTCTTGCACAATGGATTTTATGTCATGTATGATGGTGTGGAATTTGTTTATATTGCACCATGGAATTCTATGTTACATGTGTTGGTTTATTAGAATGCCTTTGTGCCTAGATGATCGTTGATGATGTTATTTAGCTTAGTTGGTTTGGACTTGATTGTGGAGGGTGGAATGTAGACACCTCCTTGTTCCTCAGAACAATGGCCAACCCTGACACCTTAAATGGTCAAAATCGGTGGGAACCTAGGCTTGAGTGTTGCTTATGTGTCCTGGATGTACTAACCTTGTAGGGTAGGATGGGCGAGTAGTCATTTTATATTATTCACTTGATGATTGCTTTCTTAATTTTCTCCAATATTGATGTGCTTCTATTATGCCTTTTATGTTTATGTGTCATTATCCTTCGTTGACACATTGATTGCGTTGTTTTTTATTTCAGTGATGAGTAGCGGGTGACGTTGTTACTTTGTGTCGTCATTCATTATGATGTCGTCGAGTTGTGTTGCTATGATTTTTATTGTTGACAATATTTTCCTAATGTTTAAAAACAAAATACCTATTGTACGCCATTTTTGTGTCATAACGAATGGGGTCGTTACAATCCCCTTAACACATTGCGTGGCTATTGTGATCACCCCTACTGGTGCCTCCTCTTTACTACACTTCCCTGCTTACAAAACTTCCTTAATAATTTGCATTCCATTAGTTTGGTTTCCATCCTTGTCGCAGCTTCACTAATCCTATTGATTATAATTCCCCTGGACCCTCTCATTGTTCCATATGTTTTCTTCATTTTCTCGGTCAGGGTCTTCTCCTTAGTTTTATCATCCAGATATTGCACAGGATTCTCCCCATCCATTGGTAGACCTGTGATTTTCATAATTAGATCAAGATTGATTGATACTGGCCTGTCTAACCACAAAATACAACCATGTACTAACACAAACAATTGTTTGACACAATTGTTTACATCCTTTTCGCATCCAAAATGACAGATCTATAGTAAGTTCATTATCCTTGTGTTGTAAAATCTTGTTATCCACTATTTTTGTTCAAGTATTGGAACTCTAGACACACTCATCCATTTTATCTTCATGTATACTTTTGGATCAAATTCAGGGAATTTATCTCTATCTTCTACGTCATGATCTGCATACCTCAATTTTTCTACACAACCTAAAATGTTAGGAATAATTTTCACTCCTTCTGGTATGCATGGTAATATTATTGTGACTTAGGCCTATTTACACAGTAACCTCTACGCAAGTTGTTTCCCTTTCCTCTTTTCTGTCGTAGTTGATGGACCTACCTCTTGGTGCACTTCTTCTTCTTCCATTGCATCTAATTCTAGTTTTCCTGTAACATCTTCTACTTTCATTTGTTCTTTTGTTTATTGTGTTGTCTCTGCGATAGGTTTTTTTACTAGTTCAACCTCTTCCCTAGGCTCTTCTGACTCTAGCCTTTCATCTTCATCACCATTTTTTTTCTATAGTGCTCCCAAATACAACTACTATGTGGGATTCTATTCTTTAGTAGGGTTTTGTCCTCCGGTCCTTGGATCCACATCCATCTTCTCCATGATCGACTGTTGTTCTTCCAAAAGTGTTGGGATCACTGGTTCCTCGAAGGGTAATGGGATTGCATCCACATCCACAATTCCCTCTGGATGCATTAGGTTCTCTACTTCTACGACTTCCTACTTTGTGTACTTCGCAACACTTCATGTGTTTCTTGCGACTCTACTGGGAGCTACGACCTTTTGTGGTTCCATGCTATACAATCATGAACCTTTTGTTTTGAATCATCACTGAAACTTCGTGGATACTTGGTCACTTTGTGTGTTTGATCGACTCTCTTTCTTTATCTCTCATCTTCTCTAAGTCACAATGATGCTTAGATTGCAAGTTTCATGATTTTATATGGTCTACCATAAATGCTCCATCGTATCCCACTTTTTCGTTTACCACCTTTTTTTTCTGACCACTTTTCCGTATCGTCGTGTTGTGTTCACTTTTTCGTGTTGTGCAATATATTGAGTTCTGTCACACCAATTTACTGTCTACTATGCATAGTATCTTGAAACTATCTTTCTATCACTTATTCCTCTACCTACTTTTTGGATTTTTCTCATTTTTCCACTATTGTTTTCTTCCTTTATCTTCTTTTATTCATTTTTTCTTTTCTTTTTCTTCCTTTTGACTCCTAATATATACAATATGTAAAATTCTACTTCACTACGTGATATCTACTAAGGGTTGGTAGGTCGAATGTCCATTCGACTACCATTACTATTCCTTGTATCTCCTTGCCTGCTAAATCCTTTAGTTGCACAACACCTCCATCTGTGACAAAATTGATCTCATATGGACCTACCCAATGCATCCTTAACTTCCCTGTGTGTTGCAAGTATTTACTATCATAGAGGAGAACCATATATCCTTCTTTGAAGTTATTCTTCTTCATATGTTTGTCATGCCAATCCTTGTCCTTTTATTTCTGTACCTCCTGATGGAAACAAACTACAATTCTGTATTCTTCTAATTCTAGGAGTTGAGCCAATATTTCTTGAGCTGCGCCTCTTTATGTCATATTTGTCATTATTGCAATGCATAGACTAGGTATCAAATACTCCAAAGGCACCACTACTTCCTTTCCATACACCAATCTAAAATGTGTTTTCCCTGCAAGCTTCTTCCTTTTAGTTCTATACACCCATAGTACTGTTGGTACCTTCAAATCCCAGTCATCCCTAATCACATTAAAAATATTGGTTAAGTAATTCTCCAATATCTTGTTAAAGTATTTCATTGTTCCATTATCTTGGAGATGGTAAGGAGTTCTCTTCTAATGATGTATCTCAAATTCTTCAGTCATTGCTTGGATAGTACTATTGATCAAATGTGTCCCCTGATCACTCATTGAAACTCTAGGGAATCTGAATCTTGTGACTACTTTATCAAATAATAAGTGTGTTGCAGTTTTTGCACTGCAATCCCTTACTGGTGCTTCTTCATCCCATCTGGTCAAATATTTCGTCGCTATAATCATATACCTAGTCACTGATCTTCTGATTGGTGGATTAATTGGTCCCAAAAATTACATTGCCCATTTATCAAACACCTTCAAAGTTGCCTGAGGTCTTAATGGAATATCATCTCTCATGGATGGCTTGCCAACCCTCTGACATACATCACAATTTTGACAGTACTCTTGGGCATCCTTATGAATTGTTTTCCACCATAATCCCACACACAATATCTTCTGCATAGTAGCTTTCCCTGCATAATGTGTTGATTAAGGGTGGTTGTCATTGATGTCAACCCTTGAAGAAAGCCCCGTAGCATAAAGGTTTGGGTAATGGACCCAATATTGTTTGATGTAAATATGAATCATTATTGTTTTTTCATGGTTTATAAGAAGTAAATATGGATGAACTCCAAAGTGGTCCCCTTATGGTGAAATCCCTCACAGGAAGATGCTTTGCAGAGTTAGAGAACCCATTATTAATTCTGGAATAATGAGATGAAGGACAATGAATTTGTCAAGGAAACTATCCTATATGGATAGTTCTTTTCATGCCATTTCCAGTGGTATGTATAACGTCACATAACGCCTCACAGTTAGAGAGTTATGACCATGTGAAGTTGGAGAACCAGGTTTGGGTAATAGAACCAAGTTTGTTTGATAGATAACAGTATGATTTTTGCTCTATTTGAAGGTAATACTATTCTACATGGATAGTACATGTCATTCCATTTCTGGTGGTATGTGGAATGCCACATAACTCCTCACGGTTTGAGAGTTATGGCCTTACGAAGTTGGAGGACCCTCATATGTCATCTAGAAGGCCCAAAAAGTCAAAGTAGTCAAAGTGGTTTAAGAGATTTTAAAAGGTAAATAATAAATTGAAGTGATGAGTGTATTATAATTCAAAGTGAATACAAAATAAATTATTTCAATAATAAATTTAATGGAGAAATTAGAAGTGGATTAACCCTAAAATAAGGAAAGTGGGCCAAGTGACCTAGAAGATGTTTTTAAGGAAGCTACTTGGAGAGTATACATAAGAGGCAAGGCTCTCTCATTTTAATTACACTTGCTCATATTGAATATCTACAGGTTTCTGAGGTAACCAAGGATATATAAGCCGAATTTATGAGGGGAGGTGAAGAAAAGAAGACCAAAATGAAAGGAAGGATAAATTCTTTTGATGGTGCTTTCTAAGGTATGTTATTTACAGGTCATCTCACCATTTTTGCTATAAATTTTTTTATATAATGATTCAGACCATGAAATTTATATTCCATTGAGAAAACATACCCAAGTATCTGTGGTAAAAAATTCATCTTGTGGGTCGTTTCATTTTGGGATTTATACTACGTGGAAAATAGGGTTTGTGGCTAGTCCTGAAACTAGTAAAAAACAAGTGTTTTGGGTAAAAATGTCATAACTTCTTCACAGCAGATACAAATTAAGTGATACCAATTGTTTTGGTTAGGGTACAATATTTAGTATTCTTTTTAACAGTTTCAGATCAATTCAATGAATATTTGGTGTGGGGCACGCTCTCTAGATTAAGCTATAATTCGGCAAGGTATGCCATTTTTGCTATAACTCCTTTTTTGAGAGGTTACAATTAGTGACACCTGGAGTAATTTCATAAAACACACTAAAGAACTTTGTGTATCATTTTCATATCTTTATACGTTACAGGTTCAAAGTTATGATTACTTCAAGTTAGGGTTGTTGACTAATCCAAAACCAAGCATGTGAGACTAAAGAAAATTTTGATGAAAATGCTAGTCTCTTGTTGTTAAAGTTAAGGACGGTTTGCAGGAATGTGATCATATACACCAGGTCTATTACAGAGCTACAAATCAAAATTGTATGATGAAATTGATGAGGGCTTTTGGTTGAGGTACATGTTGAGTACATGGTTGAGACAAACAGTTGATGAGTTGGCACATATATGAGGTGTATAGTTGATGATGTTGGTACATATTGATGAGTCATAGTTGATGAGTAGTTGACCCATGATTGGTACATACTTGATACATGGTTGGACGCACTTGTTTATGGTACAGGTTGAGGTATAGGTTGATGCATGGTTCAGATTTATTGGTATAGGTTTACAACGGTATATCTCATAGTGATAGTGTGACAGTGGTTCCATCACTCTACTTATACTTTAGGGTGGTTGTAGCCACCTTCCGGTTGTATCCGGAGAACATAAGGGGTTGTAGCCTCCTTTTGGTTGTAGCTAGAGAATTGGGGAGTTGGAGCTTCCCTCAGGTTGTAGCCTGAGAAACTAGGGGGTTGGAGCCTCCTTCCAGTTGCAACTGGAAAACAAAGGAAGTTGGTGCTTCTAATGAATGTAATTCTTCAAGACATATAAGAAAAAACATTCCATGGTTTTCTTCCGATTTGGGTTTCCACGTAAAACACTGGTGTACTATGTATGTGTGTGATTGTTTATTTCTTACTGCTCATTATTGGATAATAATTCTACATTCATATAACATTTGAAGAAAAAGGATTATAATTATGCTATTACTGATTCACCACCCCTCTCAGTAATCCAACAATTGGTATTAGAGCAGGTTCCTTTAGAAATCAGTTTAACCACTAAAGGTAGATCATGGAGAGTACCAACTCATATAAAAATGGAATACCATAGTTTGATGGACAAAAGTATGCTTTTTGGAGCATAAGGACGAAGACATATATACAGGCACAGGGATTTCAAGTTTGGCAATCAATTGTAGATGGATACATAGCACCAACAGTTCCACCAACAAATGACAAAGCAATGAAACTCAATGAGAACAATTCCAAAGCCAAAAATGCACTTTTGAATGGTCTAAGTGATGCGATATTCACCAAAGCTGCACATTTTAAATCTACTAAAGAGATTTGGGACAAGCTTCGAAATATTTATGAAGGAGATTCAAAAGTCAAAGCAACAAAGCTTCAAACTTACATAGGTCAGTTCAAACAACTAAAAATGAAGGAAGATGAAGATATCACAGCCTACTTCTTACGAGTCGATGAAACAGTGAATGCAATCAT
>JASDQU010012339.1:78431-93929 GCA_032191745.1 Picea mariana
TATATATATATATATATATATATATATAGAGATTCATAATATTATTCACATTCATCAACCTTTTCCACAAGGTCCATTCACATCACGCGTTCACATTTCTGAGTTTGCCACAGTTCTTGGCCAGTCCAGTTATTTTTACAAACTGGGGGAAACAGGGTGTTACATTAATATCCGAAGGAGGCAAATTTTTCCTAGGGTGTGTATAGTTCAAACATGGGACTTAGAAAAAAGGACCAGGAGGCACACACTTTAAACATTCAAATATAATAAACAGAATTCCCCAACATCTATCATAGTTGAAGGAAAAAAAATTAGCATTTTCGAATTACTTTTCTTTGAAGTTTATCAAAAATTAATAATGCCTTGCAACAAAGGTTCCTAGAAAAAAGGACAAGGAATCATACACATTAAACATTCAAATATAATAAACACAATTTCCTAACATCCAACATAGTATTTTAGAATTCCCGAATTAGTTTTCTTTGAAATTTATTAAAAAATAATAATGTATGTTACATATTTCTGGAATCTGTTCCATATTTCTGGAAATTTAAATGTGTTTGTCATATAGATTGGGATTGGAGCTCCCGCGGACCATAAAAGAAATACGTAAAAGAAATAAGACTGTAGAAAGAAGAAGTGTGTGACGGTAGAGAGGAAGACCTGAAAAGAAGAAATTGGAAGTTATGAGTCTTTGGTTAGATATTTATATTTAAAGAGTAAGAATAACTGGATTGATAAAGAAAACAAGATGTGATCAGTATAGACTTACTATGAAGCCGATGCGTTTTTTTTGTTGTCATCGACGACCACTAGAATCGTGCCAACCGGTTGTTTCCCTTCGTCGATGAGCTTGTCCATTCTCCATTGGAACCATTCTTCAATGTAGCTTGTAACGGGGGCCACGTTGATTTCATACCAGATTTCTATGTCGAAAAGCTCATTTTCTAATTTCCTTAGATCCCCATAAATACTATGCAGAGCTTGTTCAATCTCCTCATTGTGTGTCGAATAGTCCACTAGCCATTTCTCGACTTCATCTTCACCATTTTCAAGGATGCCATAAAACTTTTCTATAGACAACCCCTTTAAAATATCAAGTTGTTCATCGAAGTCTTGTTTGGTCAAGGACAAGGATTTTAGGATTAAGTTTGGGTCTTGAACCTCATTGGTACTTCTAGCTAAGTCTATTTCGGTCAAGTTTTTGAATAATTCTTCTTTTTCTGATATGGTTTGTTCACATGATTAGACAATAAGCTACATGTTCTTAAATTTCTTTTTCCAGCATGATTTTAATTGTTTGATACGCTTTGGGGAGGGGATATCCCCTTTTCTTGTTTTCAGATCTGTGTTGTTGATGGAATGGTTGGAAAAAGGGGTCACCATCTGTTCATAGAAATGTTCTTCATTTTTTAAATTCGTCTTCAAATGTCCATGCAAATCATTTTCCCTCTTTCGAAACGAAGCTATATTTTGTGATGTTTCTCAGGATTCAATAATTAGCTTCATTCTTTTCTTGATGTTATTCTCTAGAAAGGCTCTACACGATGTGAGGAGGCTAGAGGATCCCTTTAACTTGTCTGCAGGGGTAGAAAACATGGTTTTTACTAAAGGACTAGGAAACACTGGGGTAGCAATGAAAGCCTCCTCCAATTCCTTGACTCGATTGTTCATTCTAGCATTCTTTATTTCAATTCCTCCAACAGAATCATCAAGAGCATCAACGGTTTCACAATGAAATAGAGAGATTTGGGACAACTACATTTTCCTAAAGTTAATCTCTGTACGAGATTTTCCTTTCTTATTTGTTACATATCTCTTTTCAACGATTAAATTTTTAGACAAGTTGTCAAAAACAATGCTCTGGAATACGAAGGATTCATCTTTGTCAAAAATGTCGATCCCAACTATTTCCATTGTAGAACTATGGTGCATCGCATCCACGGTCGGTTAAAATTTGTGCATGTGCTCAATTTCATTTTCAAGTTGCATGTGCTCAACTTCAATTTTGGGTTCTTCCGCCTACCCTACAATGTTTTTTCTCTTCTTTGTCAGGGGAAGCTTGTGAGAACTATCAATTTTTCTGCAAAGAGGGTTCTTATCTCCTCCTCCATTTGAAGATTTCTGGGTTTCTTTCTTACTGGGGTAGTCCATTGAAGCAATGCTTCATGATGTCGTGCTCTTGGGAGTGTTGGCCAGGGACTAGACACTCTTCTCACTAGATCCTTTTCCTTGTTGTCTATACAATTCAGTCGTCCTTTGGAATGTCTCTACGTCGCTATCATTAGAAGCAGGAGTGTTATCATCACTTTCTTTTTCTTTGGTCAGGCGTCTATGGATAAAAGAGCTGCTAAAGAAAATAGTTACTAAATGTTCTCGAAAAATCCCATTAGGGTCGAATCCTTTTATCCTTCCACCATATTTTAGGTTCAAGTTCTTGAAATGGCATGTGAATTCATCAATCCTGTTGATGTTTCTGCACATGAAATCCCCGACTTTCCAGGGAAAAGGAATGAAATGTTTTTTTCTCTTGTCATGGAAAAAATGAAACCAGTGGTTGTATTGCCTTGATATTTTTGTAAAAAACATCTTGTTCATGATGTGGCATGGAAGGAAAGAAGGATTTTACTTGGAGCCAAAGATCATTAGTACACTGTAATTTTCCTTTTGTTCAACTGTCCCCTTCCTGTCCAAAAACTTGGTTGTCTGGCCAAACATCCGGGGAGCATCCTTTCCTAACAATAAATCTTTGAAAACTGAGACAAAGAAATTAAAAACCTCATAAAAACAATAGGATACCTTGTGCCTCCACAAGGCCTAGTACCAGAATCTTACTGGATTGAATTCATATTTTTTTTTCTTGGAAAGAGACAGTTTTGGAAATGGACAACAATGCACTATTGCGAAATCAAGTAGGAAGACATATAAAATTTATTTGATTCTTTGAATCATGACGGTTGGGAATGGATTTCAATGGAAATTAGCTTCCCCCAATCGAAAATGAATTGTTCCTTGACTGTGAAGTACAAAATATAAAAAACTATATGGGAAATTATTTCCATGGATCCATGTCATGTTATTCTTGTAAACAACCAAGCAATTTCCTAGAATGGATTTCTAAAGGAATTGACATGCAACTTTGTGATATCTTCAGGAAATATTGTTGGGTCTTCGAGGAGCTTGGGTAAGAGGTTCAACACGTTATCATGTTTTTCTAGGAATTGCTTGCAGTATTGTCCTCTGAAGGTCAATGCTGGCTCCAACAATCTTAACATCTTGCAAAAGACCTGAAGTGACAAAGAAACAAGAGAATGGTCGCGCAGTGGAATAATTATTTGGCTTGAAATATATTTTTTGACACACCAAGAGACCACCTCCTTACAGTAAAAAACCTTAGGGATGCAGCCTGCACAAGTGATTCTAGAGGTCTGGATCACTTTGTTCTGGGTGAAACAGGATGAATAGTAAGAGTATGCCTTGGACCACTAGAATGTTTGGTCCTGGCGTCCAAAGATATTCACTGTATCTCCACAAAACTGTTTTCGAGCTGTTGGCATAAGTTTACAAGAACGTTTGTCTACTCCAAATGATGTTTGAAATGAAGAGTTGGAAGGGATAATATAACCTGAACAAATATTGGTCCAATGCATGTGAATGGGAGATCTCCTTGATACTTTCTCTCATTAATGACAATTTGGACAGCTGTTGCATGATGCATTATTAGCATTAAATACCAGTAATTGCATACATAGAAGTGAGAACATGGTGGATACTACAATGAGCAATTAAGGATTGGATATTTCCTGAACGGACCAATTCGATGACCCGTGTTTGAGATTAACAATCAGAAGGGATAATATAACTCTCTACAGATCTTGGTTTAATGAGTATTAATGGGATATCTCCTCGAGCATTTCACTCATTAATGACAATGTTGATGGTTCCTTCATGGTGATTTGTTAGCTTGAAAGGTTACTAATTGCATATTAAGAAAGAAGTACAAAGGTCGTGGGGATGGGAAAGAGTAATTAAGGAGTGTCTAATTATCGAAAGTGGTCGGGTGGGCTTCAAAATAGGGTTATAAGGTACAACCGTTGGAGGTGAGGGCCCAAGGGTCAAATTGTATGTCTCAGGACTTTTTGAGTGCAAAACACATAACACAGAAGAGGGCATGATGGGACAGTCTAGAGGGCAATTTGTATATCAAGGAACTTTGGGTAATGTTTGTAGGACATGAAACAATGGAAATAAAAATGTGAGCCCACCTATTCGGGAACCCGTAATAAAAAAAGTGGCTCAAGTATGGAATATAGAAACGACTTGGTGGATTCGTCTTCACTAATATATTGAAACTTTTAATATATATCCCATTCTGTGGAAATATATTTTTTGCATGTCTCTGGGAAGAAAAGAGAAAATAAGAAAAGATAAATTAATTTAAATTCAAGGAGTCAAGGTTCATTTAAATTTCAATATCTCGTCGAGGCTTTTGCTTTTTATTGACGGTCTGTATGGTTCTTGAATGATGAACTGTTAGCATTAAACCTTGGTCGGGCACACTAAATAGTGACTAAGAATTGGAGATTCCGTGAACCCACCAACCCAAGGATCCACAAAAGAGATTCCATGAAATTGGAAAGTATGGAAAGCGGTCAAACGAGCTTCAGAATTAAGGTAAAAATGGTCCCCGAGGAGATGTGACTTCCCGAGGGTCAAATTGTATGTCTCAAAACTTGAGTGAAAAATGTGTACCATGAAAGAGGGGATGATATGGGAGTATGGTGGTCAATTTGTATATGACAAAAGCATGGGAAATATCCTTGAGCCTTTCGATCATTAATGACATGTTTAAGGTTCATGCATGATGAAGTTCTAGCATTAAGGCCTGTTAATTTCATATCCAGAGAGAAGTAGGAAGGTGGCGGGGACAAGGAACAACAATTAAGGAATGGCTAATTATCGAAAGCGATTGGTGATGCTTCGAAATAGGGATACAAGATACAACCTACTGAGGTGAGGGCCCAAGGGTCAAATTGCATCTGTCGGGAGTGCTGGCCGTAGAACGTGTAACACTGAAGATGGAATGATGTTGCATTTTGTTGGCAACCAACAATTCATGCAAATTTTATCATTGTAAAATGTCGTCTTAATGGGATAAAACAATTTGTAGCTACCTCCTTCTCTTTGCAAAGATTTCTATCATATTTTGGTTTTGAAAATATTTGTTTCATTAGTTGTGTGTATGAGTTCATTTATTTTTATCTATCATTTTTCTTATTTAATTTCATGACTGTAAGTATGAAATTATAACAAGCTTTGGTTTGAGGGCATCATAATGTTTTTGGACTTTCCTTTTTATAAATTGGATAACACCTAAGAGCATCTAATATTTTCATAAACCTTTAAAGATTGTAAACCTATCATATTATTGGTTGATCCCTTACCATAGCACATGAGTTATCCACCTTAGCGTTATGACTTAGGCATTCTATTCCTTGATTATTTTTTATTTTCACATGCATGTTCGCACAACAAATAAAACTTTGGTTTATTTTAAAATATGAATCATATCCTTTCTAGTCATATCACAGTCTCATCGTCCTGGTACAAGACTGATAGTCATACCTTCAAACATTACTCCTTAGTCCTACTAGAACAAACTTGTATTCATTGCTTCAAGTGGTAAGTTTTCATTTTTGGGTTTGGTAGTCACTTGCCAAAGTGGTTTCCAATTTTTTCTTTGCCTCTTGGTTTACCTTTGAAACTATGGCTCTTGTAGTAGTGCAGAGCCTAATGGCCCTAAGGTTTTACACATCCATGATTATATAGCAGATTTCAAACCCGTAATTGTATAACAAAGATATGGTTTTGCAAGATGCATTCTATAATACCCTAGGTTTTGAAACCCCATTTTAAATAATGTATTGTTATAATGTTGAGAGGCCAGGGTTCCCAAACAATTATTAAAATGTTAGTGTTCCCAAGAAATGTAATTTTTTTATCATTATTAATAATAAACACATCATTGGATGCTGGACGAACAAGGACTAGATTTATAGGGGGCTATGATTCCAGAAGAGAGGGGGCAAGAGGGGCTAAGTGTTTATTCCTATTCTAATTACCCTTTTTTTCTAAGGAAGGGGATCAGATACATGATCTTCTTGGGGAAGGCCAGAAGGTTCTTGATTCCCCACGAAGTTACTTAAACCTACATCTAGTCTGATGGGGGGGGTTCGACTGATGGCTTCTTTGTTGATTTACTTTACTTTCATTCATTTCCCTCATGCAATTTCATGCATTCACTTACCCATCCATTGATCCACCCTCACCTGTGTCTGTGTCTTGTTTCAGTAAAGGCAAATGAACTACTGAGAATTAGCCATGGGATAGTTGGTTGTAATGGTCACTGGTGTAATCCAACCATGACTTGGGGCCTGCATGTCTGAGATGTGTTGGCTTGTGCCCTGTTTTTCTCACAACTGCAAGTCCTGAGAGTTCCATCATTGAGACTCTAGACCAGCTATGTTGGAGGCCCTAGAAAAAGGATAAGGACTACCATAGGGACTATGTGGTAGAGAAGGGTGGAGGTCCATTCTCTTGGGTAGTACAAGCTAGGTAGAAGAGAGTTTGGTACTTTGATTGTTGTGGGTGTTGGGAAACCTATGACAGCTTGAGAGATGACTGGTTTGGGAACCCAAGTACACTCTGGAACCGTCCTTGTGGATTCATAGCCCTGGCTCAAGTGTGACACTACTGCTGAGATTTGGATAAGTGGTGTCTACGGTTGGGTGGAACGTCCTTGGTCTGAAGCCAGTGGGTGTCACCTTTTTATAAAGATAAGTGATGTCTATTGTGATATTATTATCTGTGTATGAATGTATTCCACTGTGTATTTTTAATTATCATTTAATTAAATATTATATTATGCATGCTTGTTGGATATTGTTTTGCATGTCATTAAAGTCTTTTCTTTTATGCATCCTTAAAACTTAAAAAAGCATCGATAAGAGTACGAGGTCCAAGGGTGGTCTTGAAGGTAACATGCCCTAACCTGTGGGTGGTTGGGCATGTTACAGTTTGGTATTATAGCTTCTAGTTGAAACCCCGAGCTGGTATGGTTTGGGTCTGTCGGTCAAAGTCTCGTGGTTAAAGATCAAACTTTGACTGTGAAGTTGAAATGATCGGGAGGAATGGCATTGTCAAATTTATGCAAAATATAGAACATTAGAGACCCATTGTAAGGGGTTCGAAGGATCATGATCATACCCCTTCGAATTTAGGAGCAATCAAAACTGTAGGATCGGGAGAGATCTAGGATTGTTGGATCAGAGGACAGGTGAATAGGGGTTATCTCATGAAAAGGAAGCAAGGGATAAGGTCACAACTGTTGGATCCCATTGGAGAGTGAGATCAATAGACATGAGGCATTACAGGGAACTAATATGCATGGGAGATAATTTCCCAAGGCGGTCCTGCAATCCAAACCCCGGTTTCACCGAGGGATTACGTGTCAGCATTAGGAGAATTGCAGGGTGAAAAGAGGGTTACTCCAAACCGCTGATGCGTTCCCCCACAAATTGAAAGGCAGTAAGTGATGTGACATGTTAGGGCTCAGACATCAAAAATCCATATAGTCGAAGTAGTTTGGGGCCATACATCATCAAGGAGAGACATGTGGCACGAGATCCACAACTATGGAAGTTTGTGGACGAGGAGGAGGTAAAATAGACAAAGAAGATCTTGACTGTCGATCACCAAGAGGTACATGTCAACAGATAAGTAACCCTGGAAAAATCTGTTCAAGAGGTTTTCAATTGAGATCAGAAAATCTCGAAGCCCAGATAGCCAGAGGTCTGAAGTAAATCTTGATCTTCCGATAATCTGAAATAGATCTCAGTCACCAGATTATCCGGAGAAAATATCAAGCATCAGATCATCCAATGTGAATCTGGGCCATCTGATCTAGAAGAGATGTGGCATAAATCTGTGGATTTTGGGTGAAGACCCGAAGTGAATCTTAGTCATCCGATCCAGGAGGACACATGGTGACAGATTGTCTAGTTCGGGAATTCTGGGTTTGGGAGAATTGGAAGTGTGCTAGTATGGAAACTCCAAAAGTCCCGAAGCCCGAAGAGCCGAAGTGATGGGGCACGATGACATCACCTAGAGGTGATGTGGATCCTTGAATTTTTTAAGTGATGTGGCTTGCGGATGTTAGATGGGATGACATGGACACATGGGATGTCTGCTACATGTCAGTAAGTTTTGATCATATGAAGTATTGAAAAGTCAGTTACAACGTGACACATGTCACTCGCCTGATTGGGCCACATGTTTGCTTCTATTATTTTTCCATGTGGTGACAGATCATGCAATCCAAATACTGGGCACCCTAGTGGGGAAAGATGTGACATGCTACATTAGGTCAAAAAATATTGAATGCCCAAAGGCCGGAGTACATATTGACCGTTGTTTCTAGAAGACACACATTGAAGGATCATCGACTTCAGGTGAAATCACTCTCGGAGAAAGTGCAGGAGGAAAGTTTGAAACTTCTGAAGCCTGAAGAGCCGAAGTGATTCACAGAAATTGATCTATGGGAGGACACCCATTGGAAAATCATGAACTTTGGGTAAAATAGTTCTGGAAGGAGGAAAGCAAGGAAATTTGAGACTCCCAAAGAACGGAGTCCCGAAGTGGATCTCGATCATTAATCATGAAAGAGGATGAGGACTGTTGATCCGATCCTAGATGAAAGTCTAAAGTCTCAAAGCTATGGAAAAGTGCTTTTTCAACTAAGCACAGGGTCATTGCCATGGTCATATGAAAATTGAGAGCTGAGGGTAGGAGGGCTAAGGGCCGAATTGGTTTTCTTCAAGAGAGAAAAGTGCTAAGGAAGGATTTAGACGTGGTTTCTAGTCGTGGTCACCTGGGAAAATGGTTTGAAGGAATCACCTGTGCAGGATGAAATTATGTGTCAACCAAGGATAATATGACATTGTTATTTTCAGAGAATTGGGATATGATCTCCATGAACAAAAAAAAGAGACGTGGAGCATGGTTTGGCAATTTTGTTTATCATATGCATAATTCTAAAAAAATGGTCACTTGCACATTTTCCAGAATTAAGGGGTTTAAACACATCAACTCAGGATGGATATTGAGGAAATGGAAGAAGGTGAGGGAGCCTCCAGTCATGATAAGGAGGCTGAAGGAAAGAATACCATAGTTGGTAGTGCAGAGACAACATCCAATTGACGCAAGGGAAAAGGACAGCAGGAAATGTTAATAGAAATAGTAAGAAGTCTGAATATGGAAGTGTAGAGCTACAAAGAAGACAACGAGATACTGATGAGAGAGAAAAGTCAGATAAATGATTGAGTGTTGTAGATCTTAAATTAGTTGCAGAGACAAACGAAGAAGGGATCAAACTCAAGACAATTGGAAGAAGGCAGGTGTCATGAAAGAAGGGATGATCGTGGAAGAGTTGTTTATTCCAGAAGTGCTAGTAGAGATCATGGACACCACCCACCTCCTTACTTAGAAATTTTTTTTGATGCATCGGAAGATCTCGTAATCAATCCATAGGTGTCTCGTGTTAGACAACAAAGAAGGAAACAAGAGGTAGATAGTTTGCAAGGAGAGTTGAGGAAGCTCAATCCACCTACCTTTGAGGGTGAAAGAGAAAGGGAAGATGATGTTGAAGCATGGTTTCTTTGGCTCAAGAGATATTTTCAGTTGCATAACTATTCATCCAACCTGGAAGCCAGGATTGCCACCTACCATTTACATGGGAAAACTGTAATGTGGTGGGACCAACTGAATCAAGTGGAACATGTTAATGAAAGTAGGATCACTTGCAAGTAGTTCAAGAAGTACTTCTAGAAGGAGTACCTCTCAGAGCATTTCTATGACAATAAAATACAAGAGTTCTTTGAACTCCAATTGGGAAGCATGACTATGGTAGAATATGAGAAGAATTTCTTTGGATTGTTGAAGTATGTCAGGTTCATTGGTGATGAGAAAGTGAAAATACATAGATTTCTAAGTGGACTACCATCATTTTATAGGGAAAAGATCAAGTATGATGAACCCAATACCTTGACTGAGGCCATCAGGAAGCCTAAATACCTATATGAGAAAGTCTAGGGAAGAGAATCCCTGTAGAAATCATGGAAGGACAAGAAAAATGTGAATTCCGATCAGAGGAGGAAATGATTCAAACCTCCCTTCAATAGGAATGAGCCTAATAGAAATCATCAAGATCAATATGCTAGGGGATATTTCAAGAAAAAAGATTCCTTGGGAAAAATGGGAAGACCACCAATCCAATGTTGGGGATGAAAGGAAGATCACTTGTACAAGGATTGCCCACACATAAAACATAGAGTGAAGACTGTTGACAACATCCAAGAAGCTACAACAGTAGAATATATGGGAAAAATCTATGCATCTTTAAATGATCGGAAAGCAGAGTACCAATCCAATATGATCGAGGTGGAAGGTAAGATCATGAATCAACCCATTGTTATTTTGATTGATTCAGGAGAAATTCATTGCTACGTTGATCCTAATATAGTGGATAGATTACATTTGAAGAAAAGTAAACTTGGAAAAGCAAGTTTGGTTTAGTTAGCCACTGGAACCAAAAGAAGAATCAATGATATGGTCAGAAGTTGTTCCATAAGTCTTAATGGCGTGAATACTAGTATTGATCTAAATATCATACCATTGGGGTATTATGATATTGTAATTGGAATTGATTGGTTGGAAAAGCATCATGTTGTCCTAGATTGTCATAAGAAGACATTTACATGTCTTGATGGAAATGGAAAATAGAGCACTGTGAAAAGAGTTCCAAGACCCATCTCTATAAGGGATATTTCAGCCTTATAGCTAAAAAGATGTTTTAGGAAAGGATGTCAATTGTATCAAGCTCACGTGGAAGGGCCAAATAATACAAAGGGGCCAAGCCTTGAAGATTTCTCAATACCACAGGAGTTTGAAGATGTATTCCAAGAAATGCCTGGATTTCCACCAAGAAGGGAGATAGATTATCAATTGATTTAGTGCCAGGCGCTGCCTCGGTGTCAAAAAAACCTTAAAGAATGAGCACACTAGAGTTAAAATAATTACAAATGTAGTTGGAGGAATTGTTGAATAAAGGGTACATACGTCCAAGTGTTTCACCTTAAGGAGCACCAGTGTTTTTTGTCAAAAAGAAGGATGGAACCTTGAGGTTGTGTATTGACTTTCGACAGCTGAACAAGTACACTATAAAGAAAAAATATCCTCTACCTATAATTGATGAACTCTTTGATCATCTAAGAGGAGAAAATATATTCTCAAAGATTGACATGAGGGCAGGATACCATCAAGTAAGAATTAGGGAAGAAGACATTCATAAGACATCCTTTAGGACCAGGTATGGGCATTATGAATATGTAGTGCTGCTATTTGGACTAACCAATGCACCAGTTGTCTTCATGTGCTTAATGAATGGCATGTTCATCAATTATTTTTATAAGTTTGTCATAGTATTCCTAGATGACATACTTATCTATTCTAAGTCTGAAGAGGAGCATGAACATCACTTAAGACTGGTATTGCAAGTACTGAGAGAAAATTAGTTATATGCCAAGTTGATTAAGTGTTCTTTTTATCAATAGTAGATCCATTACTTGGGACACATTATTTCAGAGCAAGGAATAGCAGTAGATCTAGAGAATATTGAATCCATTAGAGAATGGCCAACACCTAGAAATGTGTCAGACGTTAGATATTTTATGGGATTAGTTGGCTACTAAAGAAGGTTCATAGTAGGGTTCTCTAAGATTTCTCATCCCATCACTTCTTTGCAAAACAAGGGAACTAAATTTGAATGGACACTCAAGTCAGAAGAGAATTTTAATCTGTTGAAAGAATTACTTACTAGTGCACCTGTGTTAATATTGTTGACCCAAATGAAAGTTTTGTGGTATGTACAGATGCATGTAAGGAAGGACTTGGGGGAGTCCTCATGCAAAATGGACATGTCATTGGATATGAGTCCAGAAAGATGAAGGAACATGAGAGGAAATATGCCACCCATGACTAGGAACTTGCTGCCATTATTCATGCCTTGAGGATGTAGATGCATTATCTCATGGGGAAGAAATTTGAATTAAGGACAGACCACATTTCCATGAAGTATCTTTTTGAGCAACCGAACTTGAATGCGAGGAAAACAAGATGGCTGGAATTTTTAAGTGAATATGAATTCGATATCAAGCATATCAAGGGAAAGGAGAATAAAGTTGTTGATGCACTTAGTAGAAGAGTGCATATCACGCATGCTACTACTATCAGTATGCATTAGTCAGACTTGAAAAGAAGAATTTTAGATGGTCTTGTTACAAACCAACATTACCTACAGGTAAAGGAAAACTTACAGCAAGGAGATGTACAACATAAAATAAAGGAGTATGAGATGAAGGAAGAAAGATTACTCATCCATAAGAATAGAATCTATGTTCCTAGTTCCGAAGAATTGAGGAATTTGGTACTGAAGGAAATGCATGATGTTCCTTATGCTGGACATCTTGGTTACTAGAAAACAATTACAATAGTAATAATCCAGTTCTTTTGGCCGAGAATGAAGAATTATTTTATTGATTACATCGCTCGATGTATGGAATGTCAGAAGGTGAAGGTTGAGCATAGGCACCCTGCGGGTTTGCTGCAACCATTGCCAATCCCAAAGAAGAAATGGTAAGTGATCACCATGGATTTCATCACAGGATTTCCCAGAACAAATAAGGAACATGATTCAACAATGGTGGTGGTTGAAAAATTAACAAAGGCTGCTCATTTTGTGCATGTGAAGACAACGCATACAACGACTAATATTGCATAAATTTTCATGAAGGAAATTGCTAGGTTGCATGGGATACCTAGGACAATTGTCTCAGACAGAGATACAAAGTTTACCTCCAATTTCTGGAGGGGATTGTTTAAATGATTTGGAACAAATCTAAAATTTAGCACAACATATCATCTCGAGACAGATGGGAAAACATATAGAGTCAATCGAATAATTTAAGACATACTGAGAATGTATGTGATGGATAAGCCATCTAAGTGGGAAGATTACCTACACTTGGTTGATTTTGCATATAATAATGGGTATCTAGATTCATTGAGAATGAGCCCATTTGAAGCCTTGTATGGTAGGAAATGAAATAATTCAGTGAGATGGGACAACCCAACAGATTTAGTGGTACATGGGCCAGAGTTTCTCAAGGACATGGAAGACCAAGTGGTTATGATCAAGCAGAATTTAAAGGTAGCTCAGGATAGAAAGAAATTTTATGCAGACAAGAATAGGAAAACTAGATAATTTAAAGTAGAGGAGCATGTACTTTTCAAAGTGAATCCCAAGAAAATCTCTTTGAAATCGGGTAGTTGTACAAAGATGGCAGCCAGATTCTGTGGTCCATTTGAAATATTGGACAGAATAGGGAAGTTGCATACATGATTGCATTACCTTCTTCCATGAATGTGCATAATGTATTTCATGTCTCTTTACTAAAGAAATATGTACATGATCTTATCCATGTTATTGATTGGCATCTGATTCAGGTAGAGACAGAGGGAGATTTTCAGGTTCAGCTAGTGTGGGTATTGGACATAAAATTCAAAATGATTCAGAATCGAGTTATAGAGTTTCTCAAAGTTCAGTGGACCTAGTCCTGAAGATGCTACCTGAGAGCATGAAGATTCCATGTGGGTAGAGTACCCGCAACTTTTTGAATAAATTTGAGATTTTGATCTCTATTTTGTATATGCATTGAGGACAGTGCCAAAATCAGGGGGAGGGGATGTAACACCCCAAGTTTTGAAACCCCATTTTAAGTAATGTATTGTTACAATGTTGAGAGGACAGGGTGCCCAAAAAATTATTAAAAGGCCAGTGTACCCAAGAAATGTAATGTTTTTATCATTATTAATAATAAACACATTGTTGGTTGTTGGACGGATAAGGATTAGAGTTATAGGGGGCTATAATTCCATAAGAGAGGGGGATGGAGGGGCTAAGTGTTTATTCCTATTCTAATTACCCTTTCTGTCTAAGGAAGGGGATTGGTTATGTGAGATTCTTGGGGAAGGCCATGACGTTCTTGATTCCCCATGAAGTTACTTAAACCCACCTCTAGTCTGATGGGGGGGTTCGAGTAATTGCTTGTTCGTCGATTTCCTGTATGTTCATTCATTTCCCTCACACACTTCCATGAATTAAATTACCCATTCATTGATTCTCCCTCTCATGCGTCTGCATCTTGGCTTGGTAAAGGGAAAGAAACTATTGAGAATTAGCCACAGGATAGTTAGTTGTAATGGTCGTTGTTGGGGCTCAGAAATGTCCTATTCTCATCCACCTTTCCCTTCATAATTCTTCACATTTGATCACCCCATTAAACTTTCATGATATCATTTCCATAAATATACTTCTGTTTCATCTTATTGTTCTCCACTTTATTCATTTTAGTATTTAAAAGGAATTTGTGATTAAATGTTAGAAAATCAACATGTTTTCATATATATATCAAATATGTGTGAGCTTTGTAATGTGTAGGAATATGTGAAGGATTAATTCAAAGGAATTTTCGAATACTTCCTCCACCATTTCAATATTTGAGGAGATTATTCAAGACCATTCCAAGGAGAAGATCATGGAGGTTTGGTTGGAATATCTTATCTAAGATATATGAGAGATATGTGTGACGATTTAAAAGGATTATATTTTGTAATAATGGAAAATAGGTTGAGAGAATAGTGGATCTGTAATAATGAGATGGTTATCTTATATTCAAGCCTCTCATGTATAAAAGAGAGTGCTCTCTCTTCATGAGAATTCAATTAGGATGTAATTAGAATTAGAGAAGTCATTAGGATTCAAAAGAGAAAAGGATTCTTAGCTTTGATTCATATTATTTCATTTTTATGCTTTCATGATTTTCATTTGATTATTGTTATGTAATTCAAGATAGCTTTATTGTGTGATCTCAAATATGTTATTTGTCATTAAATCTTCACATGTTGTATTGCTTTTCCTTTATGCAATTTCTTGCTTTCCTAGATTAATGTTTCCTACTTTCCTAGACTAGTTTCATTTCAACAATTTAGATTAGATTACTTCTACTTTAGTCTTGCATATATAGTGTGTGTCCTTCATAAGCCTATGAACCTCGGATTGAAAAATTAAATGGTTGGGCAAATACTACAACAGAATTAAACGACAATATTTTCGCCTAACATTTTGGTGCCATTGCTGGGGAAGCACGATGGATTGAGGTATTAGTATCTTTTTCATTCCAATTTATGTAAGTGTGATTAGACATGATCCTAACTCCAAGGTGACATACGAGTAAGGACATGTAGGGTAGTGTAAATTTAAATTCTCACATGTGTTGGTAAGGGGTCATAGCAGCTACTTGAGTGGAGACTCCTCATGTTCTC